>NW_010729116.1:3649663-3730486 GCF_000365185.1 Nelumbo nucifera | reverse complement strand
GGAAGAGAGGCCAGTTCGGGGAACCATCCATGTGATAGTGGGAGATTCGGTGGTAGCAGGGCGTACTTCGGCAGTGGCCCGGACGTCAGTTCGCGAAGCAGCCTGAGAAGAACAAAACCCTCTAAAGAGGCCAAAGACTGAAGAACCGATCTTCTTTACGGAAGACGATGCACGAGGAGTCCACTACCCCCACGATGACGCACTCGTCATAAAACTAAGGATCAACGACTTCAAGGTTAGGCGCGTACTCGTGGATTCAGGCAGCTCGACAGACATCCTCTTCAAGTCAGCCTTTGACCAGCTACAGTTGTAGAGAAGCGAGCTGAAGCCCGCGAACACTCCTCTGGTGGGCTTCAGCGGAGAGGAAGTTAGGCCCCTCGGGAAAATAATAGTACCTGTGGAAGTCGGCACATGGCCTTTTGCGGTCAGACTCAACCACGATTTCCTGGTGGTCGCGACCCCCTCCCCATACAATGCCATAATAGAGCGGCCAACTACGCATATCCTGTGGGCAGTGGTCTCCACCTACTATTTGGCAATGAAGTTCCCTACAGACTTCGGTGTGGGGGTAGCGCGGGGCGACCAACTTGAGTCTCGCAAGTGTTATGTTGCCGCCCTGAAGGGAAAAACCAAGGCGGGCCGATGACCTTGAACTGGAGCGGCCTACGGAGCAAGGCGAGGAATGAGCTTCGCCCACAGAGGAAACGGTCGCGATCCCGACCTCGACTACGGACTCAGCTCGCACACTACAGATCGGTGCCTCCGTCAAGGAACCTCTACGAACCGAACTGGTGAGTTTTTTACTTCAAAATTTAGATATTTTTGCCTGGTCTGCGGCCGATATGCCCGGTATTGACCCCAGTCTTATAACTCACAAACTTAATACTGACGCTGTAGTCAGACCCATTAGACAGAAGAAACGCAACTTAGCCCCAGAACGCTGGAGGGCGGTCGACGAGGAGATCGAAAAGCTCATCGCAACAGACTTCATAAGGGAAGTTCATTACCCGAGCTGGGTAGCCAACCCAGTGCTGGTGAAAAAGGCAAACGGCAAGTGGCGCATGTGCGTCGACTACACCGACCTGAACCGAGCTTGCCTGAAAGATTGCTTCCCCCTCCCTAGAATTGACCTTCTAGTGGATGCGACCTCGGGACATGAGTTGCTAAGCTTCTTGGACGCCTACTCGGGCTACGACCAAATCAGGATGGACTAGTCCAATGAAGAAAAAACCAGCTTCATAACCGAGTTTGGCCTGTACTGCTACAAGGTCATGCCCTTCGGATTAAAAAATGTTGGGGCGACCTTCCAAAGACTTGTAAATAGGCTGTTTTGGCCCTTAATAGGCACGAAAATAGAATGTTATGTAGACGACATGGTCGTCAAGACGCAATTTTCACAGGAATTAATATAAGACTTAGATTCAGTCTTCAAAATTCTGCGTCAATTTAGCATGAAATTGAACCCAAACAAGTGTGTCTTTAGTGTCACCTCGGGTAAGTTCCTAGGGTACATTGTCAACCGGCGTAGTATTGAAGCCAACCCGGACAAAATAAAGGCCATCCTAGATATGAGACCACCCAGAAAAGTAAAAGAGGTTCAGAGGMTAAACGKYCGCATAGCCGCTCTRAGCCGCTTCATGTCCAAATCGGCAGACCGCTGCCTGCCTTTCTTTAAAGCAATCAAAGGCAAAGGGTTCGAGTGGACCCAAGACTGCCAGCTCGCGTTCGACGAGTTAAAAAATTACCTCGCTACTTTGCCGATCTTAGCCCGACCCGAGGAGGGCGAAGTCTTGGAACTGTACCTCTCGGCAAGCGATGAAGTGGTCAGTTCGGTAGCATACACAGATAGAATAGCTAGCATACGCACTGGTAGTAGCAGCTTGGAAACTTCGCCCGTATTTTCAGGCTCACACTATCATCGTCATGACTGACAAACCTCTGAGAAAAGTCTTACTCAAGCCCAAGGTTTCTGGTCGGCTGACGAAATGGGCCATCGAACTCAGCGAGTACGACCTCCAGTACAAGCCATGAACTACTATTAAGGCCCAAGCCTTAGTAGATTTTATCATCGAATGCACGTTCAGCCTCGAAGTCCCCAGGCTGGTCGAGCCCGAGATCCCCAGTTCAGGTGAGCACGGAGTTCCCAAGCCAATAGAGTCTGATCCCCGTGAAGTAGTAGCCAGTGTGGCATCTCTCCTGGTTAGGACAAACGCGAACTGGGATGAGGAGCCCTGGATCCTTCACGTAGATGACTCCTTGAACCAACAGGGCAGTAGGGCCGGAATAGTACTACGCGGCCCAGGTGGCACGAAATTGGAATACGCACTACGCTTTGATTTCACAGCATCCAACAACGAGGCGGAGTACGAGGCACTAGTAGTCGGACTGAACCTAGCGCAAAGCATAAGGGCAAAGCACATAGTTATCTGCAGCGATTACTAGCTTGTAGTCAACCAAGTTACGAGCAAATACGAAGCGCACAAGCTGACTATGATCGTATACTTGGCAAAAGTAAAGAGACTCTGCTCAACTTCTAGTCACACTTCATCATGCAAATACCGAGGTCAGAGAACACTGAGGCCGACGCCCTGTCTCGGTTAGCCAGCACGAGTCACAACACCATGAGAACCGTGTACATAGAGGACTTACCTCGGCCTAGCATTCTCGGTGGGGCAGAGGAGGTCGCTTCCGTCCTTGAAGCAGAGCTGAGTTGGATCGACCCACTCGTGAGCTTCTTGCTAGATGGAACCCTCCCTACGGACCGCAATGCAGCCAAGAGGGTGCAGTGCCAAGCAGCCAAATACGTCATAATAGACGAACGGTTGTACCGACGGTCCTACACGCTGCCCTACCTGCACTGCTTGTGACCTACCGAAGCCGAGCTCGTGCTCTACGACACTCATGAAGGTCTGTGCGGCGGACACTTGGGAGGCAGAGCCCTCGCTCAAAAGGCACTTCGACAAGGGTACTACAGGCCAACGATGAAGGTAGAAGCCGTAGAGCTCGTCAGAAAATGTGACAAGTGTCAGAAGCATGCCAATATCCACCATCAGCCTACTGCCGACCTCAAGTACCTCACCAGTCCATGGCCCTTTGCGTAATGGGGCATCGATCTCCTGGGGCCATTCCCGCCAGCAACAGGTGGGAGAAAGTTCCGAGTGGTGGCAGTAGATTACTTCACAAAATGGATAGATGTTGAACCTCTAGCAACAGTTATAGCCCAAAACATACATAACTTCTTTTGGAAGAACATAGTGTGTCGCTTCGAACTACCTCGGGTACTGATCTCCAACAACGGCAAGCAGTTCGAGGATATCAAGTTCCAAGAATGGTGCCAAGATATGGGAACTCGTCAGAACTTCACATCGGTCACACACCCGCAAGCAAACGGTTAGATAGAAGTAATGAACAGAGCCATCCTCCACGGATTGAAAGCACGACTAGACCGAGCTAAAGGGTTATGGGCGGACGAGCTACCAAGTGTTCTATGGGCTCACCGAACTATGGAAAAAACCGCCACGGTAGAGACCCCTTTTAACCTCACTTACGGCACTGAAGCGGTAAATCCTGATGGAAATCAAAATACCTACACTGCGACTAGAAGCATATGACGATCAGACAAACGGAGACGAGTTATGTACCAACCTCGACCTACTGGATGAGGTAAGAGACCTCGCGCACATCCGGACAGCGGCCTACCAGCAAAAAGTAGCTCGGTACTACAATGCTAGAGTAAAGAAGCGGAGCTTCCGCGTCGGCGACCTGGTTCTCCGTAAGATCAAGGTGCCCGAACCCAGCGTAGGCAAACTTGGACCAAATTGGGAAGGGCCCTACAGAGTAAAGAGAGCGCTCGAGGGGCATACGAGCTTGAAACCTTAGAGGGCAAACAAGTACCTCGAGCGTGAAACATCGTCAACTTAAGGCGATACTACCTATAGACCACCAAGCGAAGTGGACAAAATCGCTACCAGCGCCTAAGGGCTAGGATGCCGAGCTAACAAAGGAACCTCGGCATAGGCAAGCAAAGAAAAGTGTCAGCAAAGGCTCAGGTGAAGCGGAGACAACGAACTGATAGGGACATCGGCATCTCAGAGACTAAGTATTAAACATCAAAACAGGCCGTGTGAGTGCAGTAACCCGGGCAAGAAACAGATCAGGCATATGGTCAGTTCGGTAAATACGGTCCGTTTGGGAGAAAGAACAACCAACACTTAACCATAAGAAAGTCATTCCATTTCAAAATAAAAGTGTACATTTCACAATATATATATATATATATATATATATATATCGAGCTCACAGGCCCGGAGGTACTTATTCTTCATCAGAAGGCACTTCAACAACACCCGAAAGTCCTACCTTGCCCTCGGAGTCCAGCTCACCATCAGCAACGTCGGCCATCTCCTGAGTAATGCGCGAAGTGGATATCGCACTAATATCAAGCTCGGGGTATGTATTCTGAATCATCCATCGACTTAGTTTAAAGCCCTTTTTGTACGAGTTCACCATCAGGTCATCAAAGCGCGGTGAGGCGATGTATTCATCGACGACCTTCTTCTTAGCATCCTCAATCCCTTGGGAAAAGATCTGTGTCCTCTCCCTAATGTCCTCTTGAAGGTATTCAACCTGATGCTGCAAATCCAGCCTCAGGTCCACCATATGCTTCACAACAACTCCCATGGCCTTGGCATCTCTCTGAGACTTCGCCTGCCTGGTCAGTGTAGCACGAGCAGCCGCCTCAGCAGCTCGGGAAGTCGCCTCGGCAGCATAGAAAGCCTCTTCGACAGCTCGCGCCTGCTTCGATCTCCTCTCCACTTGGGCCGCCAAGGCATGGATAGAAGAGTTCACCTAGCAAAAGAAAAGAACAAGTGATTAAAAGAACGACAACGAGAGGGATAAAAGCAAAGAAGTCCGACAAGAAATCTGACTTACCACCATGGCATGAGTGGCAGCACGACAGGCCACCTGGTTCAAAGGAAGATCGGTCCACGCCGCTACCTCCTCAGGGTAAGTGGCCTCCCTACTCTTCTGAAGAGCGTGGTTCGGCGACAACACGCTCCTAAATTCCCCTTGGGCTCCCGAGCCTGAGGGCCTAGCTCGCGTATAAGCAGACCTAGAGTAAGCGGGAGCACCAGAGTAAGCGGGAGCCCCCGTGTAAGTAGTCTCGGCATAAGGGGCCCCTGCCGTTTCTTGAATTGGAGGAGCCATCTCGGGCTCCTTGGGCGGATCCTCTGACGGGTAGTCAGGTACCTCGGGCTCCGCATTTTGGGGCAGCTCGGCACGAGTTCGTTTGGCGACTCGCTTCCTCCTCTTCATGCCTTGAAACAGGTGCCCACCACRAGTCCTTTCTGAGTCCATCACACCTGCAAAAAGAGTTTGGCATYAGAAAAAACAAAAGAACAGAGCAAAACAAAAAACCTCTGAGTAAGGAACCTACCCGAACTCAGGCTGGCCGTAATGAGCTTGGCCTCCATCAGATACTGATGGCATTTTAGCCCAAGCCATGCCCATTGTCGGAGGCCCTTCACCGTCTCTTTATCAAGCGTAACACCGAAGTCAGGGGTGGCCATCCCCCACCCGGTCGGAAATAGCCACCCCGATACACTTCGCACCCCGAAGAAGTCCCGCTTCCACATCGGGACTTTGTTGGGAAGTTCATGTAAGAGCTTAAAACCTGGGCAAGGAGACAGGTAATACGCCCGCCTACGCCCGGGAAGGGGACCCGCTTGCTTCTTAAGCATTAAAATAGAAGAGAAGATCTCCAAGTCTAAAGGAAAGCACTGTTCGCAAATATAGGGAAATTGTCCCCACCAAGTTACGAATGGAGTTCGGGTGAAGTTGGCCGACAGTAACGCCGAAGAGGTTCATGACCTCGACAAGGAGGGGGTGGAAAGGCAGTCGCAGCCCCGTAGTGAGTTGCTCCCAGAATATCACGATCTCTTCAGGACCATGTTCCCAAGGAAAGCTACCCGAAGGTATGAAGTAGGCGTACTCCCCAGGCAAGTTGTAATAGGTAATAAGGGATTGGAGCCCCTCAGGCGTCATGGTCGAGGGACCAAACTTGTCTAATGTCCGACCTCGACGAGAGGTGGACGCCAAACTACCCGAGGCGACTCGGCCTATGGGTTCGAACTCTTCCTCGAGCTCTACCTCCGGTTCGCTAGGACCATCAGGGGATGCAACTCGGTTCGTAGAACTTGCATCTGACCCACTTGAAGAACCGTCTAAGCTATCCGAGCTAGACATCGAGGAGAGAAGATGGATTCCAGGAAAGTACTCACCCAGATAAAGGCTTGAACGGACTACGGGAACTTGAACACGAGCAAAAAACCTTAAATGCGAACTAAAAGCTTGGACGCGAGCTGAAACTTGGACGCGAGCTCAAGAAGCAAAGCGCAGAAGTGACAAAAGCATATGGGGTTCCCCATTATTTATACCCGCCGTAACCAAGAATCAACGACTCAGATCAAAGCCAATCCGATGGCCCATAGCCGCGCTTACGTCTCCTGAGACCAAGACGTGACTGGCCACACATCTCTCGAAACTGACCGCACGTCTCCTCATATTAAAGGCGACAGTGGCACATTTTCAAATTTGAAAAGACGCTCACTGTCGCATTTCCCAGCGGCGCGCTTTTTGAATTTTGAAATAAGGCGCGCGTTGTCACGTCTCCCAGTGGTGCGCTTTTTGAATTTTGAAATAAGGCGCACGTTGTCACGTCAGTCAGCATTTGTAGGAAGATCGACGCATCTCCCGTCTTTTGGGCGCTCGAGAAAACCAAAAGAATCCTGGCGACGCACCTCGCACTAGCAGTCAACCGATTCGAAGTACGGGATAAATCCACCCGCCACCTCGCGAACTCCCCGTGCCAGGGCAAGACCCTTAGCATGACGAGTGGGGGGCAATTGATGAAGGAAGATTTGGCCCGGCCTCGTAACCACTCAACACGTGGCAACGGCAACAGCTTGACACAACAGCTCGCCAAGGCGCGAGCTCCGGAAGGAGGAACTAGCGGTCCGAACTCTCTGCAAGGAGCCCGAACTCCAAGTACGGAGCCCGAGCTCTGCCTTAGGCCCCGAGCCTTATGAACACAAAGGGCAACAACCCGAACTGGCCTGCCCCATGGCAGTTCGGGCCACACCTCTGTCCGAACTCAAGACTTCGCCTCGCACACCACTCCAACACTTCGCCCCCAGGACACCGAACTGAAGAAACCGTACCTAACACCGAAGGAGTCCGTACCAAGGGGCGGCGCACCTGACTGACTTGAGATTTGATGCTTGACATCCGCATTCCAATGGCCACCTGCCCCCGCCATCTCCAGTTACAGAGACGGCTCCGACAAGGAGCAGTGGCGGTTCTGTCCCAGTAGAGGTGATGACATCCGAACTGGCAGAAGCACAGAAGTAATCGTACCCGACCTGACAGAAGCCTCGGAGTGAGTGCGCGAAGTGGTTATAAAAGGCTCCCTACCCCCCAAGAACAAGGTATGTGAACTTTGCGCCATCTGGTTTTATCTTGACTTTGAGAGAATACTAACTTGAGCTTCAGAGCAATCTCACCGGGTTCCCCCCGGAGTTTCCTCATCTTCTCCGTTTCAGGTTCCCTGTAGCTCCGTTCAGAGGCAAGGTCATTGACAGTTAGGACCGACCGGATTGTGCACCATCAGAACCTCATATGCCTTAGATTTGATATAAGAAAAGATAAATCCAAACATGAAGAGGCATTTTTTACCCTCTCAGAGGAAAAACACAATAATGGACCATTATTTCCTTAGTCACTGCCTTCACCGTTTGATCATTTGCAGCAAATCTGGTCTTGCTTTGAACGAGACATGAGATCTGAAATAAAAAAAAAAGAAAACCTAAACTGAGGGAAAACAAATAGATCTAATCAGATTTGAGATTGCAATTGGTGGGAAAATATTAAATCTCACAAGATCTGAAATGGATTGTAAAGAAAATTTTTCGTTGAGTGAAGGCACCTTCAGATGTTGTTTCCAAGGCTTTTAAAACCGACCTGGGCAACAAATTGTTCAAGGGTTCGATTCTTGGGTCAAACAGTTTGATCATTCAAACCGAATGGATGACCCATTCTGTCAAAAAAATAAAAAAATTACAAAAAAATAAAAAACGGTCAAAACCACTGAATAGTTCGAATGGTTAGACCGGTTCAACTGCCTGAGTCAGCAATTTGCTGACCAAATCAACATTTTTTTGGCAAAAATCCGGTTTTGGGGAAAACAAAATCAGTCACCTGACTGGTTCCCAATTTTTCCGGTCCGGTTTTGAAAACCATGGTTGTTTCCAGAAATCATTGGTGGCATGTTCAGTAGATCAAGTAGTCAATGGCCAGTGAAGTAACACGAAGAAGTAGAGGGGGAAATGGGTTACTTGTTTCCTTCAATGGAAGAGGGGAAATGTAAACATTATGCTGTAAATCGAGGTAATCTTTGAGAGTGTGTAGTTTTACCTCTTTAATCGAAGCATTCTCATGCTCTAACCAAATGGTGCAAAAACCAAATTGAGGTGCATAATAGCATCGATTTGGCATTTGCATTGTTTCCAAACACAACTTAAGGAAATTCCTATTTCAGAATAATTCTCTTATTTATTATTCGTAAGAAACAAGTATCTATTTGGAAAAATGATCATGAGGAAAATACTTCTATTCTATAGATGCTTTTTATCATGCTTCTGCAAGAAGAAGAAGAAGAAGAGGAATGACAGCATTTTCATAAACTCATTAAACCAGTGATTTTGGTAAAGATAAATCGTTCCATTTCTCCCATGAAGAAGAAAGGAATTTACAATGAAAAATCTCTTATTTTGGCCAAGATTAATGTTTTAAGTCTTAATTTTTTTTATATGTAAAATAAAAATAATATTTTATATTTATATATATTTTTTAATTTTATAGGAAGCTTAGCTTACAATTAAGCTCAAGCTTGTAAGCTTTTGAGTCAAACCGAACTTGAGCTCAACTCTCTAGCTCTAACTGAGTTCAAGCATCATGGCTTTTTGATGAGCCAAGCTCAAATAGCCAAACATTTGGCTTGGCTTGGCTTGAATCCACTCCTTCTTATGCCCTAATCTTTTTTTTAGTTGTAATGTTTTTTTTTCTTGAAATAAACAATGTAAATTGCCTCTAACATGGATTCTCCTTATATGTGTTCGTAAAACTTAAGAGACGAGACAATGTGAAACACACATGTTCATAAATTCTGATTTCTTAGAAATGAGGTTTTTGTTATTTCTTAACTCATCGTAAGAAGCTTATTTTAGAATGAGAATAATAAAATGTTTCTTGTAATTTTAACCTCCAAACCTGTTTTTCTTTTGGAAAATGCAAGGAGCAAGAAATATGTTACTTTGGAATGATGCTAAATGGGGCCTAAGTTGTGGACTTTATAAGATTGATCTTATTTAAGGGAATGTAACAAGATTTAATAAATCAAATCTTTATAATTAAATGGAATTATGGTATGTTGACATCTTTTACCCATTTTTTAATTAGAGACATATCTTGATTTCTCCAAATCGATTTAAGGCAAAATTATAGTGCATTTTATAAAAATTGTTACACCATAAATCAAATATAAATAATAGGGGTGCTAATTTGTGTTCTTGTGTTATGTGGAGGTAGAAATATTTGAATATATGGGTCCACATGAACATGGCACGATTAATTAATCGTGTCAATTTTTTTAACATACATGATCTATTTATTATATATTTAATATAATACGATCCATATAACATAAAATAAAAATGATTAATCTTTAATAATAAATAAATTTAAATAATAAAATAAATATTTAATAATTCATTACCTAAATAAATTTATAAAGACTATCCAATGTCATACTTACATTCTATTATACTATTATGGTATAACACACACACACACCCATCCACACATTATCTAATAAAAACTTTGGGGCATAAATAAGTAATTTTTAAGTTAGGTGAATCGATTTGAAATTGATGCATTTATTAATTATATTATACAAGTTGATATAAAAACTCACTAACTTTGTTTTGTATTTTAGTTATATTCATGTATTGTGTCAAACAATTAAGATGAATCCAAACCCACTAACTTTATTTTATATTTTAGTTATATTCATGTATTGTATCAAACAATTAAGATGAATCCAAACCCACTAACTAATTTTGTTTTGTATTTGAGTCATGTTCATATGTTATGCCAAATATTGCTAGTATTAGTAAATATGCGAATAATAAAATAATACATTATAATTAACTTAATATTGTTTAAACCTATAATGATAAGTACATTTTGTGAAATATAAAAGTAACCTTTGTGAAATACTAACCAATGAAAAGTAAGTGGACCATGTGATATCTTTAATGTGAATTAATGAACAATAGGTACTTATATGATGCTTTTAACAGGATTATTTAATTGATTAAAATATTGATATAATTTAGTTTTAAAATTTTAATTTTTTTTTGTAGTTAAATACTTTATAAGATACTATAATTCAAATACAATAAGCGAATTATAAAGCAATACGTCATAATGACATCTTTAATATTGTTAAAGTCTTTAATGATAAACATATCTTATAAAACATGAAAGTAACATTATAAAATGTGTGTAAGAGTATTAAGTGGGGTAAAACAATCATATTTTTAAAGATGATGTAGTATATGTAGTACCAATTTGTTCTGAGTTTAAGATGGTTTTGGTTGAGTGATTGTATGAAAGATTGATCTTTCTATTGTGTACTAATGTGTGGGAATTAAACTGAAATAATATCAAGGGTTAATTAATGACATATTTTAAATCAATCTTATTTATTAAAAATTGGTGTCACTTAAGAGATTTGGTGTTATGAAACAATATTTGTTTGGTTGAGCATTTTTTTAGAAAAAAAAAACATTTTCGTAAATAACATAATAAAAATTAAGAAAACCATGGTTTGAGAAAACATATTTTTTGGTGTTTTCTCATTTTTATATCAATGTTAGTAATGCTTTGCTAACATGTTATTGAAAAACACCTAACAGTTTTAAGTAAAAAAATGGTATGTTTTTTAGAAAATATTTTCTTTATTTTAGTAAGATATTTACATTTTATAGTCTAATATTTATAACGTTATTATTTGTTTATTTACTTTTTTTATTGTTTGCTTAAAACATCTTATAACTTTGTTATTAAAGCATTATTTATCTCAGTAGAAACACTTGCCTAAATAAGTATCAGTATTCTTTTATCCATTGGGTAAGTTGTACAATGATCATTTTATCTAAAAAATAACTATTAAAATGAAATTATTGTCTCATTATGCATTAGCAAATTCATGTGTGGATGAATAAATGAACTAGGTTAGTTTTAGGAGGGTATTATTTGTCCAAGTAAATGAGCTATTTGAAAATCATTTTTTCTGTAGGATACACTAATATCAAAATACGATGCATATTTGTATCTATTTATGTGAAAAAGTATATTATTTTCTTGAAATAAATCTTATTAAGTGATAACATTACTTAATATGCTTGGAATTGCGATTCCATAATATATCCTTGGCCACGTGTTTATTTATTATTATAATATAATTGAAGGTAATGTGTAAAATTTTTTTTTAGTTGTAATTTATACTGGCGAGGGGCACCCATGCTAAGAATGAATAATTGGGAGAGTAAAAAATGAAGAAAATTGATAGTGATAGTCCCAATTCTTAATTATTCGTAACAGAAATACAAAGAGGTGTCAGTTACAAATTTTTGAAGGATAAAGATAGATTATTCATTATAAAAAGAAATAATTGCAACCTAACTAATATAGCGGAGGGAGCCCGTGCTAAGCATGGGCGAGAAGAGTGTCAGTTACAAGTTATTTACATTTACCTAATCAAATTATGTTATGTACTTTAAAAAGATAAAAAATGTATAATTATTAGAAAAAATCTATTTATATTTTCTTTCATTTAAAATAAAGAATGATTTCATAGATGATCAAATTCAAATGTGAAATTGAAAAAAAAAATATTGGACTATCTAAAGAATAATTCATCCAAGTACAAACAGTTATCTAGTACAAGGGGTCTATTGTCAAAGGCATGAATATAGGTAAGGGACAAACCATCAATGTGAAATCGATTTGTAATTTATGTGAATAATACAAGTTTTTCTTGCAAAATTTTATTATGAAGGTGCATAAGCTAGGAGGTGTCCAAGTTGTCCAAATTGATTTTTGATTTGGTCAAGGTCCAACCCAACACCGGTCTATTGAAACCCTAGTTGTACATGGATATGGACAAGTCTTTTTACACGATTTGAGTAGTAATAGAACAATTTAAAGAAATAAGGGAAATTTTAATAGTCAAATGGTAGGTAATAAAATCGCAATATGCCAATAAACCCCTTTCAAGTATTCAATTTTAAATAGCAAGTAATACAATAGCAATTAAAATTACAATGTTTCAATAGCGCTTAGTTATTTTTATTAAAATTAGGGACCAATTAGTTGTATAACACACAATAACAATGTGATTTAATTGGTCATTCTTAAATTTTGAAATATCCAAAAGGACGTTATATTTAGGTCTTCATAGTAATAAGTTTATTGTATAATATTGCATGCACTTATTCTTACAATCAGTCCACTATATCCACACAACGGAAGATGTGAATAAAATTTATAAACAACAACAATGTAATTTACTTGCTCGTTCTTAAGTATTATGAAACAACTTTTTGAGTTAGGTTTTTTAAGTATCATTTTATGTAAACCTTCTTGTTAATTCGATCGTCACTCATCTTGTGATAGACAAAGAATTTTTTAACTTGTACAATTGTTTAACATGGTTATAGTCTGAATTACATTTGATGACATCAAGTTAGAGACATGTTCTTCCAGATGCTTCTTGGCATCTTCTCTACCAACATTTGCAACCAATAGATATCTTCTCTGGTTGCAGCTCATCTTCCTCCTAAACCACCTTATTGTATTTGATTGCCAAATTTGACATATCCTACTCATCACACAACGAAGTGAATCATAAGAGGGGTGTCAAAGTAGATCTTCCAAAAATCTATGGAAAAAAATTTTGATTCTATAAGATGTAATAGATAGGAGCCTCTGACATGTGCATCTTATTATCTAATAAATTCATTTCTTCCCATAGTACCCTGCTAAACAGATGTCAAGAGTTAACAATTAGTACAAAAACTATGCATGGTACATATGATAGCAGTGGAGCAAAAGAGAACGAAGCCAGGAGAGGAAACCTCCCCTTACTTGAACAATTTACTCATTAGTTTTGGTAAAGTTGGGATCTCTGCCAATTGCTATAGTGTCAGTCTACCAATCCACTTCTATAAGTTAAATAACATTTTGTCATCAATTTCATTCTTCCTATGGGTATTGAGTAGTAATGCCTATTCAATCCATGGATCAAAGCCTGAAAATAATAGTTGACATGATTACTCCAACTCACACTTCAATTTTCAGAGTAAAAGTTGCTCATCTCTATCTTCTCAAAAGACATATAACTTCTCAAAAACAATTTTGAAAATATAATGCCAAAAGTCATATAAATTCATATTCATTGTTTAGATATTATATGTAAAGACTTGTATGAGATATCATTTTCTTTTGAAGTAGCCACAAATTGATACATAATGAAGTTGTTACAAATTGATATAGAGATACATAAAGATCACGTTTTGATGGTGGTATACTACAACCTCAAGCCTTTTGAAATAAAATAGAAAGGGAATGAAAAGTTGTATATCCATATAGAGACACATCAACATCAATATTTGATAATGGTTCACTCAGATTTCCACTTCAAATACAAAATAAGAATGAACTAGTGTTAGAAAGGTGCCAATATGGCTGAAGAAAATAATTTAAAAACAATAATTGATCTATTCATATAATCACTATAGCAACCCAAAACCAAATCCCTATAAAATCAAAACCATAACCATAATAAAGTGAACTAAAACTTTATTTTCTTTCTACATATAATCACAAACTAAAAAGGCATAGTAAGAAAATAATTCTAGAAAGTGATGAATACAAAGTATAAGCGATGTACCAATTTTTCTACAGTGAGACCTTAGACTCAGGATGTGACAACCAGGTCCATATACTAAGATTTTTTATAAAACAGTTGTTCGATTATTCATTTATTTCATCTGATATCATATACGTCAAGGAGGTCCCAAGTTATGTGGTTACTTTAGCCTCACTAAGAAGAGCATTTTCTAGTAATGCTCAGTGAATAACAAATTGACAAAAAAAATTATGATAATTGTCGCACACTTTTTGAAACTCAAAGATAAATAATCATGAATGCATTCATGACATTTGATTTTTTAACGATTATCACCAATGGAAAAATGTCCACTGCACTATAGCCAAAGCAATGAACTCGAAGCCCAAGTGGAAAAGGGAAAAACAAAGAACAAAACCATACTAATTCCTACTCCACCTCAAACAAAAACATAGGTTGGGAGCTTTGTCCCAAAATGAAGGAAGAAGAAGAACTCTACCAAGGCAACCCCCATATCAAGAATTTATTATGGCTTGTTGTTGTTGCTCTCCGATGGCATGGATTTGGGTTTGTTGCTCTCCAAAAAAAGGATGAACCCTCCATCGTTAAACCCCAACAAAGAAAAAAATATCCACAAAACCCTTGGAAATCAGTTTTAGGGTAGCTCAAAATCACTTTCAGTGACAAAGAAGACATTGATTGAGAAGAAATCCTTTATAGTGATAGGACAATGACAATGGAGATACGAAGGAGAGAGGAAATCACTCCTTCAACCTAGAGAGAAAATCACTTCTCTCGAACAGAGAGAGAAAGAGATGAGGCAAGAAAATCACCCAAGAAGAACTCAGAAAGAAACCCCTTGAACAAACTGCTCTTGCAACCCAGACCTAGATTGAACCAGTAGAGAAAAACCCTAACATTGAAACTATGAACCTGTGGCTAATCAAAGAGAAGAAGCCTTGTCTTCATCCCTATCTTTTCACAGAGCTTGAACTGCTGGAGAGAAACCTTGAACCTTCGAACCTATGAAAACCAAAGGGGGGACTCATCTTACTTGATGAACAAAGAATAAAAGAGCAAAAAGCATACCATAATCTCTCTAAGAGATCTCAAGAAGGTGATGCACAACCTCGAAATCGAAACTTCCACAGACCTTGCACTGCAAACATCACCGAAAAACAATGAGAGATTAGAGAACCCTAATAGAAAGAGAACAACGAAGAAGAAGGAGAGGAACGATACTCCATTGTTGCTGAATAGAAAAACTCTAAAGCAGATTTGTAGAAAACATAATAAACATAACCATAAAGCTTATTCCAAATGACCGACATCCTTGAAGTGGATACTCAAAACAACCTCAAAGAAGAAGAAGGCGACACAGGAAAATATCTGACTACAAAGGCCAAGATTAGCTACCGTCGAACAACAATGCCTTAATAGACGAAGAAATCCCTCACCTCTGTAAATGAAGATATCCCTCGCAACCTTGGAAAGCTTCAAGCTTCTCTCAACAAAAGAACAAACCCATGGCTTCCTCGGCAAAGGGAACCATTTAATATGAGCAATGGGTTCGAGATCACAATGGAACACATGCCACAAGGGTCATAGTTCACGCTGGGTCACTTAGCGTCGGGTCTTATCACATCTACAGGTGAATACTTGATTACAGAGGCCAAGATTAGCTACTATCGAACAACAATGCCTCAACAGACGAAAAAATCCCTCGCCTCAATAAATGAAGATATCCCTTGTGACCTTGGAAAGCTTTAAGCTTCTCTCAACAGATGAGCAAACTCATGGCTTCCTCAGCATGGCAACCGTTTAACGTGAGCAATGGGTTCAAGATCATAGTGGAACACGTGCCACAAGGGTCGTAGTTCACGTTGGGTTACTCAGCGTCGGGTCTTATCACATCTACAGGTGGGTCAATCTCAGTGTTGGGATACCCCATCGTCGGTGAAGAGGCAGGTAAACCTGAGACCTCTCGGGTCTGTGAAGAGAGAGGGAAAGACAGTCAAGGGAGACAAGCTTCTCCTCGGGTGAAGTCTAGAGAGAGACAAAGGAGGTCTGTGAAAATATGGAGGAGAGAGAGAGCCGATGAGGGGAAGGGTGAGCCAAGAGAGATATGGAGGAGGGATACATGTTGTCATTTGAATGCAGCACATGTTGAAAGAGAAGCCATTCAAACCAACACAGACCCTAAAATTAGAAACCAGAAAATAAATAAATAAATAAAGGGAATGCGAAGTACCTGGAAGAGAGTTCATCAACGTTCCTCTCTTCTGCCTCTTCAGTCGTAGCCGTCAAGTTTGGACTTTTCGACACGTTATCAGGCTCGCTTTACGTCTGTTGTAAGAAAAAGGCTTGTGGAGGAAGCCATGCTTGATGGAGGTTTTAGAGAGGGGTAAGGAAGGACACGTGTTGGATGCAAAGGGGGTTATTGTACACCCCGAAATGCTTTAAGTATATAAGTTAGACTAGTGAATGACCCCTTACTAATCGAAGAGAAATTTTGAAACTATTTGATAATGCCAATTATATAAATTCGTGGATAAGAAATAATAACTTTATATACAATGTTAAACATTTTATATATGAAATAGTCTAATGAAAGCTATATTAAAAATAATAAAATCACAGTGGATAAGAAAGAAGAATAATTGTCATATAATGAAAGAAAATAAAATCATTTGTAGTATCTTATTTTTACTAACAAATATGATTGTGCTTTAATGAAATTATTTTCTTTTAGCTGCTTTAACAATGATAATAATTTTCAAATCCATTTGCAATCTCTACACTTTCAAAGTTTTGATTATTTCAATATCTTGGTTATAATAGGTGTGTAATGTATTAATATTCCTTTAACATGTAAAAGTTGATTCTATGTAATATCATTAAAATATAAGATCTTACCTTAGAATCTAATCCTGCACAATTTTTTTTTTCTCAGAGGATTTTCAATTGTAGTAGTTGATCAAATAGTCAAATGTTCACTTGTATTTTGTTTAATTTTAATACTATTGTGAACTGCAAAAACTTTGGAAATTGTCAGGTTTGCATTTTGATATTGCAAATAATGATGAAATTTTAATTTGAAATACAACAGTCAATCCAATTATTCCATAAAAAAATGTAGTCAATAATTCATCCCCATTTTCTTGTAATGAATTGAAATTATAATAAATATCATATGATATGATAATATTGAATCTAAAAATTATGAAAAAAATACTACCTTAAGTGAAACGTACATCAAATGTGATATTGGACATTTGATTAAAAAGTTAGCTTTTTTATTAAATAGAACAAATGTAGTAACACTTGTGTCATCTTTCGCCTTCACCTTGATCCTCAATCTAATAAATTAAAACAAATGATTAACATTTGGAAAATATATTATTATAGTTAAAAAATTAAATATTTATCTTACTTTAGGATTAGGAACATTAACATTACACTTGTTGCAATGCGATGTAGAGTATTGTAATTTTTTTTTTGCCCATTTAATACATGCAATATAATACCATCCACATTCACGTAAAACCTTATTTATGGGTACTTTGCAAGTATAAATAGCGCCCTATAACAATAAATATAATATGTTAATAAATAATTATAAGTTCTAATTCATTAATGTAAATAAACATTTTTGCAAACCTTAAATGTGCTATCTATCTTTAATTCAAACAATTATGAAGTGGTCCTCCTATTTTTTAAAATTYTCTCCTCTAATGGTAAAGAATAATTCTCAGTTATATGTATTTTTCTAATTGTTGACAATGAACTTGATTCAACACTATCAAATAGTTCAAAAAATTTATAAAAAATTAATTTAATTTGAACAATGAATATAATAAATTTATTTTACAATATATACAAATCATACTCACTAAGAAATTAGTGACACATTCATTTTGCAAATTTATGTGTAACTTTGTTGCACTTGTTGATGAGAGATCTGAACATCTATAAAAATATTTAACATTCAACATTATAATAAAAATTATAATGATAAGGAAAATAATTTAAGAGACTATGATTAAATTTACATTGAAATTTCTTTAATCTTTCTCAATTAAAATCTTTGTTTCACCCCATAAAGATATATTGATATATTTTCCCTTGTAATAATTTAATTCAATATTAGTGATTTTAATAACAATAGATAAGGACTTGAATATTACCTGTTATTTTTCAAAACAATACTCTTCTGTTTCACTGTTTGTCTGTTTTGTTTATGAATAGATTATTCATCAGATATGGTATGTAATTTACTAATTTCATCTACAACATCAACAAATATAAAGTAAATATATATATATATATATATATATATATAAGGGCCCCTACCATCATTGATCTTTTTATCAAATTTTCCTTCCGTAGAAGTAAAGGCAAATAAAGAGTTATAATATCTAATGTTCTCTCTAAAGTTGTTTGATCTGTTTTGTCCTTCACAATCTAATAACTCTTTAAAAAATTCGAGAGTTTCTTGTAGATATGGCAGCTTAACTCTTCCAACTTAGCAATAAATTGAAAACTTGGGAGTCAAAGTTCTACTGGCATTCTTATTCATTTCTTCATACCAGACAATTGCTCCATAGTAAGTACATACTTCAGTAGGAGGTCCAAAATCCCATATTTTTCTTATATTTCTTATAAAGTAAAATTCAAATATTTTAAATGGACATCAATACTATTAAAATGGGCTATATATCTAATTTTTGTAAAATACTTACTGTTTTGAGTGCCCTCAATGACATTTTCCTCTTCATCATCAAACATATCGTTTAAAGCTAAATGACCATATCCTCTTTCTTCTACATTATCTATCGTCTCATCTAAAGACAAATGGTCATTTCTCCTATTATCATCTCCTATATATCTTAATCAATCAGTAATTAATTTATTAAAAGTAGTTATATTAAATACATTGTAAATAATATTTGTGTTCCATGTGCATCATCCTCCAAAACTTGGTTTGCTTCCTTTCTACGTTCAACAAATATAAAGTTCCTGTGATTTTGAGAATTCCTAGCTTGTTCCTGTAAAATTATTGAAAAATATTTTATTAGTTCAATTCTATAAATAAAAAAGTGTACTAATTTTTAATGTGAACAGTCAAAATATATACCAATAATGTTATGATTAGGAGCAAATAGTCTACAACTAGAAGTAGCAGAGGCATCAATCTGTTTTCTTCTATTTCTATGTTGGATCAAAATAATTCTTTTTAATTTTTAGCCTCCTTGGCCCGTTGTCTTTCATTTAAATCCATTTCATCTGTGCATGAAAATAACATATCAATAATATAGATATACCTATTACATCTAAATAATATAAAATAACTGCTAGGTCAAACAATTAACAATCAATAAAAGCAAAATCATGTTCTTACAGAGATTAAATAAATTGGTAAGGTTGGTATACCTGAAATTGAATTTTATATAATTTGAAAGTAGCATAAAAATAATAAGTACTTGTTTCATTAATGTATATGTAATTTGTTTTAATAACACATAAATAAGTTGAATCAATAAAATATTGTTGATAAATATGTAGGGTATGTCTAAATAGGAAATTATAATAAATTATATATTCAAACATATTTCATTTTGAATATAAAGATTACTTTTTGTAATTTGAATACATTAAAAATGTATTCATAGTGAAATAATAGAAGTATTAGTAAAACTAGCATAATTAATTGTTACTTTGTTAATAATATACAATTATAATTAATATAAGTAACTATGGCTAGTAAAAATGAATTAATTTATATAACTAATTTTATAAAGAAATTTAGTAGTATAAATAGTATAAATAATTATTTAATTATATTAATTAATATAAGTAATCACAAAAATAATAGAAATATCAGTAATCCTACTAATATGATATATTAAAAWTTTTTTGTTAGAAAAAATATTAATTTATGTATTTTTTAGTTTTCTTATTATTAAATAGTGTTGCTTATATACTATTGATATCCATTAAGTAATAACTTTTCTAATTAAAAAATAGTTATTCTTTAAATAGTAAATTATAATTAATTATATTTTCCACAAAGTATTCATTATGAGAATATTAAGATTATTTAATTTATATTTTATAAATTTAAAAATGTATTCATAGTGAGATATTATAAGTATTAGTAAACTTACTATAATTAATTGTTACTATGTTCATAATATTTATTTATAATTAATATAAGTAATATGGTTATCAAAAAAGAATTCATTTTTATAATGTTATTTTAAAATTTATATTAATTAATAAAGTTAACAAATTATGTATTTTAATTTATTAATTCATATAACTAATAATAAAAATTATAATAGTAATAGCAATAATGCTACTTGATGAAGGAGAATTTGGCCCGACCTCATGATAGGGAGACACGTAGAAGTGACTCAGCGTGAGCGACAACTCAACGTAATCAGATCGGCACGTGGACGTGACTCAACACGGGTGACAACTTAACATAAACCAACTCGCCACAAAGCGAGCTGGGGTACGCCAAGTACCCCAAACTAAAGTCACTACGGGACTAAGATTGTCCCGGTACCAGATCGCGACCAGGCGAACGGAACCATGTTCATTACAAATCTAGCCTGGACAGATGGATCACCCTGGTCCAAGGGCACTTTGGTATTCTTGTCCGGGGCGGACCTGAGCACGAGATCGAGAAGCTCGCTACCAATTAGCTCGCTATCAAGCAGCCCGACATCCTACAGGCAGCTCGCCTAGCATTCGGACCTCTGCATGGCAACCTCGAGGAACACACCTCCATACATTGTATCCCGTAGGACCATACTTATAACGGTAACATTAGTTCACCAACTCCCCGTTCTGACAGGAAGTGACAGTATTACCGTTTGATAGTGTTTCATCCACCTAACACGCAACAAGTCCCATCGCAGCAGGGATCCAGTGACCGTTCCACCAACCCACCTGGGCCACAGTATAAAAAGACTCCGCCCCCCCAGGGGCGAAGGTACGTTCTATTATTATTGTTGTGTGTGTAATCTTCACTCTCTAAGCTCTCTCATTATTATCATCTTCAAGCTCTCTACTATCACTATGCTCTAACTTAGCCATCGGAGTATCCTTGCTTGGTAAGCCACCCCGGGATCTCTGAGTCATCTCTTTCAGGAACCCAGTTCTCATCGTTGCTGGTAGCCAGGTCATATCCAGCAGGGAGTAGCCAGATTACGCCACTTCAATTGGCGCCGTCTGTGGGAACCTTTTTACTAAAAGCCTTCTTATCTCCATTCCAAAAACCTAAAAACTCAAAACCAAACCCATGGCTTCTTCCAGCAACGCCGAGCAACACAGAGAAGCAAACATCTTCGAGGGGCAACCTCAGTTCCCAATTGTCTGTGTAGGCCAGTTCACCATCCTGCTCCCCGCGGGTTGGATCCTAGCACCTGCTGTACCTCAACCAATTGAGCCTCTGAATGCCCCACTCCCCCCTGTAGTGGGTGCAACCTCCGTTGAACCATCCATAGTTCCCCCTGGAGTAGGACAAAACCAACTAAGCGACCTGGTATACTGCGTACGAGCTATTCAAGCCCAAATGTAGCAGGTCCAGCAATTCCAACAAGTTCTGCACCACATGTACCAGCGGCAGTTCCCACCGCTGCAGTAGAACCAGCAACCTACCCCACCTCAGTGTCCAATCACCTCGAGCAAGCCTCGCCGCCAAAGCAGCTGTCCTGGCCGGGGAGAGACCTCCTAGGTCTCATCTCACGGTAGGAGAGAAAGACAAGTCCCTCCCATTTCTCAACAAGTAAGCAGGTCGAGAGATACTCGACTCACTAGAATCAATCCACCTCAACCTTCACGGCCTGAAGGCACTCTCGCAGGAAACCGGTTCGAGGTCTTAGCTGAGGACTCCAGGGAAGACATTTCAGTCCATAGTAGCTAAAAGTCCGAATCACTTCCGACCAAAGCACCATCTGACAGTGCGGAGGTCAGCAGCACCGCTGCGGAACCAATCGAGCAGCGTGAAAGGAGGCATGCTGGAACACCCCGGGCAATAAACCACGGATAGCTCGTGCGATCTAGCCGACTTGGGCAGCCTAAAGGTAAAATGGAGGTAAGCTCAGGAGTCACAAAAACCGCTCCCCTCCTCTTTGTACCCTCTCCACTATCCCCCGAGCTCCTGGCCTCCCTGATGCCAACGAACTTCAGGGTCCCCCCCCAGACAAATATGACGGGTCTTTCGACCCAAATGACCACGTAGATTCCTTTCAGTCCCAGATGCATCTCGCTGGGGCTGATGAAGGCTGCATGTGCATTGCCTTCTCCACGACCTTCAAAGGGGTGGCCTGCACTTGGTATAGAAACATTACACCCGGGACAGTTAAAAGTTGGGTGCAGCTCGTACAGTTGTTCACCTCGCACTTCTTCACCAGTAAGAAGTGCCCGAGGTCATAAGAAATCCTTCTTAGTATAGTCCAGAGGGAAGGTGAGTCAATCCGAAGCTACATCAAACGCTTCAATGACACTTGCCTACTAATCCCAGACTTAGACCTGGCCATGAGACTCGTGACAGCAAAAAAGGGGATCTTTCACAGTGAATTCAAGTGGCATGTGGTGGCGAACAAACCCAAAGACATCACAGAATTCCTGAAGCTCGCCGATCAGTTCATCGGGACTGAGGAAGAGATGAACCAACGAACTGAAGCCCCAACAGAAAAAAAGAAAGAGGGAGGACAACAACTCGAACAACGGTGGTGGCAAGAGAAAGAAAAGCAAGTCCCCCACTAGGGTAGGGAACAAGTCAGATTTTCATCCCCAAGCTCCCCCAGTTGAAAGAATGAGCTTCACACCCCTCAACGCGAAGCGAGGGGAAATTCTCATGGCAATCAAGGACTCTTCCTTTGTGAAGTGGCCACCCCGATTAAGAAGCGACCCGACTCGTAGAAATAAAAATGTGTAGTCATTTTCACAGAGACCACGATCATAGCACCAAAATCTGTAAAAACCTCCACGACGAGATTGAAGAGCTCATCCGTCGCGGGTACTTGAGAAACTTTGTACAGAAAAATAATAAAGGCCAGACAGATCAGCGAGGGGAGCAAAAGGAAGACGCTCCCGAGTCCAGCAACAGACCGAGTGAACAGAGACAACTGCCTGAGGAAAGACCAGTTCCCGGGATAATCTATACGATCTCCGGCAGGTCGGTTGTCGCGGGTTATTCCACAGCAGCAAGAAAGATTTCAGTCCGCAAGCTAGAACACAAAGAGCAGAACCCTCCAAAGCGGCCACGACCTGAGGACCCTATAATATTCACCGAGGACGATGCGTGCGGGATTCAGTACCCCCACGACGACGCGCTGGTCATAAGAATGAAGATCAACAACTTTGAAGTCAGACGCATCCTGGTAGATTCAGGGAGTTTAGTTGATATCCTGTTCAAAGGCACCTTTGACAAGGTACAACTCCAGAAAAGTGACCTCCAGCTCGCAAGTACTCCTTTAGTGGGCTTCAACGGAAGAAGTAGGCCTCTCAGACGAATCTCTTTATCCGTGGAGGTCGATACGTGGCCCAACATTGCAAGGTTCGAACTTGCCTTCCTAGTAGTCGCAACGCCTTCCCCGTACAATGCCATTGTGGGACGGCCCATCACTCACGCACTTCGCATGGTGGTATCTACTTACTACTTGGCCATGAAGTTCCCCATGGACTTTGGGGTAGGGGTAGCTCGGGGCGACCAACTCAAGTCCCAGAAGTGTTATGTTGCTGCTCTCAAAGGGAAAGCCAAGCTGGCAAATTGCCTTGAATTAGAGCGACCTGTGGAGTACTTCGAGGAGCGAGCTACGCTAACCGAAGGGATGATCCACATCCCAACCTCGGTGGAAGATCCAAGCAGAATTCTCCAGATCGGAGCCGCAATCGAAGAGCTTCTCTGCTCTCGACTGGTAAGTTTCTTACTTAAGAATTTAGATGTGTTTGCCTGGTCCGCAGCAGAAATGTCCGGTATAGATGCTAAGGTTATAACTCACAGATTGAACACTGATCCTTTAGTCTGGGCAGCTAAATAGAAAAAACACAACCTAGCCCCGGAGTGCTGGAGGATAGTTAATGAGGAGGTCGGGAAACTCCTCGCGGTCGATTTCATCAGGGAGGTTCACTATCCGAGCTGGGTGGCTAACCCCGTACTGGTAAAAAAGGCCAATGGTAAATGGTGCATGTGCGTCGATTACACCGACTTGAATCGAGCTTGCCCGAAGGATTGTTTCCCTTTCCCTAAGATCGACTGTCTAGTGGACACGACCTCAGGGCACGAGTTGCTGAGTTTTCTGGACGCATACTCGGGCTATAACCATATCAAGATGGACCCAGTCGACGAAGAAAAAACAGCATTCATAACCGAGCTAGGACTGTACTGTTACAAGGTTATGCCCTTTAGACTAAAAAATGCCGGGGCAACCTTTCAAAGACTTGTCAACAAACTTTTTGAGCCGTTGATCGATGATAAGGTTGAAAGCTATGTAGACGACATGGTCGTCAAAACCTAATTTTTAGACTATTTAATAAGTGACTTGCAGTGTGTTTTTGAAATTCTGCACAAGTATAGTATGAAGCTGAACCCTAGTAAGTGTGTCTTTGGTGTCACCTCGGGTAAATTCCTGGGTTACATAGTTAACCGGCGTGGAATCGAGGCAAACCCCGAAAAAATCAAGGCTATCCTAGAAATGAAGCCACCTCACAAGTTGAAAGAGGTTCAAAGTCTGAATGGCCACATGGCTGCCTTAAGCCACTTCATGTCCAAGTCGGCAGATCGCTGCCTGCCCTTTTTTAAGGCAATCAAGAAAAGTAAAGACTTTGAATGGACTTAAGAGTGCCAGCTCTCCTTCGATGGGCTAAAGAAGTACCTAGTTAGTATCCCGGTTTTGATCCGACCCGAGGAGGGCGATGTTTTAAAGTTGTACCTCTTTGTGAGTGATGAGGTGGTCAGCTCGGTACTGATAAAAGAAGTAGATCGGGTCCAACGACCTATCTACTATGTGAGTAAAGTTTTGCAGGATGCAGAAACCAGGTACTCAGAGATCGAGAAGCTAGCGTACGCACTGGTCACGGCGGCTCAGAAGCTTCGCCCGTATTTCCAAACCCACACTGTCATAGTCTTCACAAATAAACCTCTGAGGCAAGTTTTACTCAAGCCTGAGGTATCTAGCAAACTGACGAAGTGGGCCATCGACTCAACGAATACGACCTCCAGTACGAACCTTAGACGACGATTAAGGCCCAAGCCTTAGCCGATTTTGTAGTAGAATGTACCTTCACCACCACATCACCCGAGCTGACGAAGTTCGGACACAAAGAGGCAACTTCAACCAGTACAGCACCGGTCCCGGTCAAAGCAAAGCCAATTGGGACGAGGAGCCTTGGATCCTCCATGTAGACGGCTTGTCCAATCAACAAGGAAGCGGAGCCGACGATGTTCTACACGGACCAAGCGGGGTGAAACTGAAGTATGCACATCGGTTCGAGTTCGTGGCATCCAATAACGAAGCAAAGTATGAAGCACTACTAGCCGGGCTCACATTGACCAAAGAGGTACAAGCAAAGAACATCATCATCTGTAGTGATTCTCAGTTCGTGGTCAACCAGGTCACCGGGGATTACGAAGCTCGTGACCCCACCATGGCCGCTTATTCAGCCAAGGTCAAGGAAGTCCTACAAAGCTTCCAGTCATACTTCATCAGGCAGATTCCAAGGTCCGAGAACGCTGAGGCCGATGCCCTATCCTGGTTAGCCAGCACAAGCAGCAACGCCATGAGGACCGTGCACATAGAGAACCTGCCTCGGCCTAGCATTCTCGGGGGAATAGAAGAGGTCGCTCTCTTTGCACAAATAGAACCGAGCTGGATTGACCAACTCGCGAGCTATCTACTTCACGGAACCCAACCTACAGATCGCAACACAGCCTGAAGGGTAGAACGACAGACAACCAAGTACGTCATGATAAATGGACGATTGTACCGAATATCCTACACGCTCCCCTACTTGCGTTGTTTGTGACCTTCAGAGGCTGAGCTCGTCCTCCACGACACCCATGAAGGCTTATGCGGCGGACACTTGGGGGTAGGACTCTCGCCTAGAAAGCGCTACGACAGGGATACTACTGGCCCACGATGAAGGTGGACGCACTCGAGCTCGTCAAGAAATGCAACAAATGTCAGAGGTACGCCAACTTCCATCACCAACCTGCTGCCGACCTAAAGTACCTCACTAGCCCGTGGCACTTCGCACAGTGGGGGATCGACATCCTTGGATCATTCCTGCCAGCGACATGACAGAGGAAATTCTTAGTAGTGCAATGGATTACTTTACAAAGTGGGTAGAAGCGGAACCCCTAGCAACAATCACAGCTCGAACCATGCAGGACTTCATTTGGAAGAACATAGTATGTCGCTTCGGATTGCCTCGAGTGCTCATTTCTGATAATGGTAAGCTGTTCAAAGATATCAAGTTCCAGAACTGGTGTGCTGAGATGGGGATATAACAGAACCTCACTCCGGTAGCACACTCCCAGGCGAACGGGCAGACAGAAGTCACGAACAGAGCCATACTCCGCGGATTGAAAGCTCGCTTATCCCAAGCTAAGGGGCTATGGATAGAGGAGTTGCCCAGCGTACTATGGGCTTATCGAACTACCGTCAAGACCACCACAAGAGAAACCCCTTCAACTTCACCTATGGCACGGAAGCAGTAATCCCAGCCGAGATCGAGGTACCTACACTACGCCTGGAAGCCTACGACGACGAAGGAAATGATGACGAGCTCCGCACCAACCTCAACCTGGTAGAAGAAGTACGGGATCTCATGTACATCCAGACGACAGCCTACCAGCAAAGAGTAGCCTGGTATTATAATGCCCGAGTCAAGAAGTGACACTTCCATGTAGGGGACCTAGTCCTCCAGAAAGTTATGGTACCTGAGCCCAGCGTAGGTAAGCTCGGACCAAACTGGGAAGGTCCCTACCGAGTGAAGCGGATACTCGAGGAAGGTACATACGAGCTCAAAATCTAGAAGAAAAGCGAGTACCTCGGGCATGGAACATCAGCAACCTAAGGCAATACTACCTCTGATTACGAATTGAAAAGGCACCAACCTCAAAAACAAGTAAGCAAGCTCTAACTCCCAGATTGTGATTTCTAGCTCACAGGCTACTATGGGAGTACTAACTTAGCCATCAGAGTGACCTCACTGGGTTAGCACCCCTGGTCCTCTGACATTTAGTTCCTTACAGGTCTCCAAGGAGCAACTAAGTTCAGGAGTGGACTACGGGTCCCTCCCAAATCCTAAGGGCCAATATTGCTAAAAGACCCAGTCGCCTCTACGGCATGGGCAACATTACTGCTGAAAGACCTAGTCGCCTCTACGGCATGGGCAACACTACTACTGAAAGACCCAGTTGCCACTTCAGCATGGGCGAAGTTCAGGAGTGGACTACGGGTCCCTCCAAAAGCCTAAGGGCCACAAGAAGACCTAGTTGCCACTTCGGTATGGGCAAAGTTCAGGAGCAGACTACGGGTCCCTCCCAAGGCCTAAGGGCCACAAGAAGACCCAGTTGCCACTTCGGCATGGGTGAAGATCAGGAGCGGACTACAGTTCCCTCCCAAAGCCTAAGGGCCACAAGAAGACCCAGTTGCCACTTCGGCGTGGGCGAAGTTCAGGAGCGAACTACAGGTCCCTCCCAAAGCCTAAGGGCCTAAAATACCGAATTGACAAGGACCTAGGCACTGCATAAGACCTGGTTACCTCGCTGGCATAAGCAAGCTACTTCTAACACCTAAGGTAAAGACAACTCGAGTATAGACCCTACGATGTCTATTCCACCCCGGTTACCCTTACTCGTCACTGAGCTCCGTAACTCAATAGTTCGGGGTAACCTGTGCAGTCCGGAGTAACACAATTTATACTTTTGGTTATCCTTACTCGTTGCCAGCTTGGTAGCTCAATAGTTTAGGTAACCTATACATTAAATTGCCCAGCTCGGAGCTCACTCACACTTAGAATTATTTTTCACTCAAGAGTACTCAGAAACTATATATTTCATTAGTAGAAAAAGTTTAAGTACAGAAATTTTACTAAAAGCCCGAGCTCAATGGCCCGGGAGAGTACATCCATAGTTCAAAAGAAAAAAGAGAAACAAGAAGCCATCACACAAAGGGGTCCGCCACTTTGACCTCGGTGTCACTCTCTTCCCCTGAGGAGTCGGGCTCCTCATTCGCTGGCTTGGCCACCCCGGAGTCTAGGCCTGTCATTGTAATCCCGCCAAGGTCGAGATCGAGGAACTTCTACCGAATCAGGTATCGTCACAGCTTGAACCCAGAACGATAGGAGCTCGACCCGTATTCGACCTGTAGGGCCTCGAACTCTGAAGACTCTTTGAAGCTCTCGACGACCTTCTTCCTTTCATCTACAATGGCGGTCTCGAAGATCTCAATGCTCTCCCTGACCGTGGCCTCGAGGTTCGCGATCTCTCACTGAAGCCGCTCCTTCTCCTTTGTCAGTGCGAAGATCTGCCCTTCCTGGGACAAGATTAGCTGCTTCTGGGCCTCAACCCCCTTCTTGGCTCTAAGTATCTCGCCCTGAGTCAAGTTCAGCTCGCGGTGGAGCTTCTGCACTTCTGCCCTAGCTTCATGAGCTTCCCTCATGCGGATCGCCGTTTGACAAGCCAGCGTGTGACCAATAGCGTTAGCTTACCAAAAGAAAACTGAGGTCAGTAAAATAAAGAAAAAAAGAGGGATGAAGAGAAGTACTTACCACCATACAGTGGCTGCCAACTAGTCCCAAGAGACGACCCGGAGACATCTTTGCCCACTTCGTGATCTCGTCAGCAAAGATGGCACCCTGACTCTTGCGCATGGCTTGAACGTTGTTCGTGATGCTCTCTTTCACACTCAGGAAATAACCCTCTGGTGCATCCTCCCCCACAGGTGCAGACGAACTCTCGGGCTCCTGGGGCGAGCTCCCTCGTGATGGACCTCGTCCGCCTCGGGAGCAACAGGTCGGGCCTCTTTCTGGGGAGGCACAGTGGAGACCGGCTCCATGATCAAGACTTCAAGAGAGGAACTGGTCTCTTGGCGCGGCCTCTTTGTGGCCTTCTTCTTCCCCTTTTGGGAGCTCCTCAAAAGATTTTTGGCATTGACCGACATTGTAGCTGCAAAAATGAAAAATAAGATTAGCCACGAACTAATCAGAATTTTAAGAAAGTAAAAAACCCAAGGTGACCTACCAGGACTCAAACCGGACTACGCAAGCTTGTCTTCTACAAGGTAGTCCGCGCAGAGGAAGCCGACCTCCGCCCAAGACTTGACCGTCTCCCTTGTCTTTAGGTCCAGTCTAACACCAGAATCCAGAATCACCGACCTCTAGTGGGTTGGGAAGGACCACCCCTCGGGGTTACGAACTACGAAATAATCCCATTTCCAGGCTGGGATCTTGCTGGGGAGTCCGTGCAATAGCTTATAGCCCGGGTGAGGGGACAAGTAATAAGTTCTCCTATGCTTGGGAAGAGCACAAGAGTTTTTCTTAATGGACAGAATAGAAGAAAAAATCTTGAGATCGAGGGGAAGGCAGTACTCGTGAAAAAGTGAGATGGTCTCTACTACGTTGCGGATAGAATTTGGGTGTAACTGGTCTATGGCGATATCGAAGGACTTCAGAACCTCTAGAATTAAAGGGTGTAAGGGAAGACGAAGACCAGCCATGAGCTGCTCTTCGAAAATCACGATCTCATTGTGATCGTGTTCCCAAGGGAAATTACCTGAGGGGAGACTGTAGGAGAACTCCCCTGGGAGGTTGTACCGGCAAACTAAGGCCTGAAGCTGGTCCAAAGTCATTGTTGAAGGGCCAAAGCTGTCCGGTACCCGACCTTGGTGAGAAGTGGATGCCAGACTACCCAAGGCCTCTCGTGCCTCCCGAGGTGCCTGTACCTTGGGAAGGCCACAGACTACCTCTAAGCCCAGAGTAGCATCGTCTTGGCTACCGACCTGGGCCGAAGTACCCTCATCGGCCCCATCGAGAAGACTATCAAAACTAGAAGAAGACATGGAACTGAGCAGAACTGAAAAGAAAAGTGAAGGAAGACTCACCAAAGAGAGACGACTGGATTAGAGGGAAGTGGCAAACTAGAACATCCGAGCTAAAGAAGCTAAGCGCGACCTCAGATCAAAGACTAGTAAGCTTGTGGCAAAGGAAATGAGTCTCGGGTCTCCCTATTTATAGCCACTGTATCGAAGAAACAATGGTTGAGATTAAAGCAATCCGACGGCTCCTAAGAAAACCGGTTGCATGACCCTTGAGATTGGTTTAGCGCATTTTTTGGCATCCGCGGAGCCTATAGATCGCTTAATGTCTGCACGTGACCCATCTGACATAATAGCCAAACTTCGAGCCAAATCCACTTGGCGTATCGTGAACTCCTCGAACCAGGTCAAGACCCCTAGCTCGAGGAGTGGGGGCAATTGATGAAGGAGAATTTAGCCCGACCTCGTGACAGTGAGACACGTGGAAGTGACTCAGCGTGAGCGACAACTCGACATAATCCGTTCGACATTTGGATGTGACTCAACACGGGTGACAGCTCAGCATAAACCAGCTCACTACAAAGCGAGCTGGGGTACGCCAAGTACCCCGAACTAAAGTCACTTCGATACTAAGATTGTCCTGGTACCAAATTGCGACCAGGCTAACAGAACCAAGTTTGTTACAAATCTAGCCCGGACAGATGAATCACCCCGGTCCAAGGGCACTTCGGCATCCATGTTAGGGGCGGACCTGAGGACGAGCTCGAGAAGCTTGCTATCAAGTATCCCGGTATCCTACAGGCAGCTCACCTAACATTCGGACCTCCGCATGGCAACCTCGAGGAACACACCTCCATACTCTGTATCCCGCAGGACCGTACTTATAACGGTAGCATTAGTTCACCAACTCCCCGTTCTGACGGGAAGTGACAGTATTACCATTTGATGACGTTTCATCCACCTAACACACAATAAGTCTCATCGCAGCAGGGATCCAATGACTGTTCCACCAACCCACCTGGGCCATAGTATAAAATGACTCCGCCCCCCTCCCCCCCTCCCCTAGGGGCGAAGGTACGTTCTATTATTATTGTTGTGTGTGTAATCTTCACTCTGTAAGCTCTCTCACTATTATCATCTTCAAGCTCTCTACTATCACTGTGCTCTAACTTAGCCATCGGAGTATCCTTGCCGGGTAAACCATCCCGGGATCTCTGACTCATCTCTTTCAGGAACCCAGTTCTCATCGTTGCTGGTAGCCATGTCATATTCAGCCGGGAGTAGCCGGATTACGCCACATCACTAGTCATAAATGTTAATGATTTATTAGAACTTATTATTTGCTAAAAACTTACTAATAATATCAAAATTAATGTCAACGTTAGAAAATAAATTTGATTTTACTGAAATAAATTTTCCAATGAAAAGTTATGAATAATTTTTAATTGTTAAATTTATATTTATTAACATTTTAATTAATTATTAATTTTCTAGTAATAATTGACCAAAATAACTAAAAATATTTATATATAATTATTGCTAAACAATTACTGCTCATATCAAAATTAATGTAAAAGTGAAGAAAATAAGTTTATATTTATTGAAATAATTACTTATATTTAACATTTTATATTATTACTGGAATAATTACTTATATTACTGAAATTATAACATAGGTATTAATATTAATGATTTGAAAATCAATTATGTTAATAATATATTAATTGCTAAAAATAATATTAGTAATTATAATTACTGATATTAAATATTATTCATTATATATCTACAATTTTAGTAATATCAATAATTAACATTATTAATGAATCAGAATATTAAAAGTAGAAATAATTATAATATTAAAATTACTGATTTTAATATCAGTTATGTTATTAATCTTATTGAAAACAATAAATTACTAGAAGTGGTTTTTTATTAATAAATTGACCAAAATTACTGTAAATAGAAATAACTACTTATTGCTAAAAAATTACTGATAATATCAAAAATAATTTCAGTGTTAAAAAAACTAAATTTAATTTTACGGAAATAAATTTTCCAATGAAAATTTATCAATAAATTTTGATTTTTCAGTGATAATTGACCAAAAATTGCTAAAAATTACTGATAATATCAAAATTACTGTAAATGTAAAGACAATAAATTTATATTTTTTGAATAACTTTTCCAGTGAATATTTATCAATAAGTTTTAATTATGGAATTTATATTTATTAATATTTTAATTAATTATTATTTTTTCAGTTATCATTTATTTAAATAATTAATTTAGGCACACAATCTGAAATTAAATAACTGAAATCAGTAATTTTTAGCAAGTAATTTCTATTAAATAAATACAACTATTTATAAAGTTATATAATTAGTGATTATAAAATTATTAATGTTAATAATATACTAAATAATTAATATTTTTATTATTTATTAATTTGTCATAATCATTTTTTAACTAAGTAATTTACACACACTTCTTGATATTAAAGTAACAAAGTCAGTAATTTTCAGTAAATAACTTCTATAAATTAAATTTTCCTACTTAGAAAGTTATATAATTAATGAGTATAAAATCACTAGTGTTAATAATATTTTAGTTAATGATCGGTATAACATATAAATCGGGGTTTGTTCGATTAATAAATATTATTAATTAATTAATAAAATTATTAATTATAATTACTGATATTAAATAATTTTCATTATTTGTCAATTAGTTTCGTAATTATAAATCAGTAATTGACACTATTAATGAATCTGATTATTAATAATTGAAATAATTATAATATTAAAATTACTGATTGTAATATCAAGAATGGTAATAATAATATTTGAAAACAATAAATTAGTTAAAGTGTTTTTATAATAAATTGACCAAAATTACTGAAAATATCAAAATTAATGTCAATGTTAGAAAATAAATTTAATTTTACAGAAATAAATTTTCCAATGTTAGAAAATAAATTTAATTATGAAATTTATATTTATTAATATTTTAATGAATTATTAATTTTTCACTAATCGTTGACGAAAATGACTGAAAATATTAGTATATACTTATTGCTATAAAATTACTTCTAATATCAAAATTAATGTAAATTTAAAGAAAATAATTTGATATTTATTGAAATAAATTTTCTAGTGAATATTTATTTTAATTAGTTTCTAATTTGCATTTAAGATTTATTTAAATAATTAATTTAGCACATTTTCTGAAATTAATTAACCGAAGTCAATAATTTTCAGAAACTATTTTCAATTAATTAAATATAAATATTTATAAAGTTATATAATTTGTGAATATAACTTTAAAATTGGGTTTGTTGGAAACTGAATTGAAATATGAATATTAAATAATTATTATTAACAATGTTATTGATTATCATTAAAGACTTAAACCGGGTTTAGTTCAATCCCTAACTGTGTTAGTTAATGTTAATTTTTATTAATTAATGTAAATCATATATTACACTGGTTGTTGGTTTAAATGCATTAAACCTGGTTCTCTTGGAAACTATGTCAGCTTATATACATATAACCAGTTAAACCAAACCTATTAGATAATAAATAAAACCCGGATTCGTATTATGTTTAGACCTGTCCCACCTGATCCATATTGCATCAGATTCTTAACCCAGCTATTAACTCAACAGAGTGATAGAAACAAACGTGCAGAGGCCATCGAGAGGTAAAAGAAGGGTGGCTTATCACCCCGTTCAACAAAAATATGTGTTAAATATTCAAAGTAATAGAAGAGAATGTGAATGGAAGAAGGAACAATAAACAAAAGGTAGTTTAGTTGTGATCTCAACCGGTAGTGAATACAATTGATCGGTGTTTAATGGAATCCATTATACTTAGTGATGCAAGCAATTAACTTCCTATTCAACAGAATATGAAACGCGAACCAACTAAAAAAATTATAGCATGTAAATACACTAATTAGATTAAATTACTGCTTCTCTGAAGTTGCAGTTTGAGGAACCCAAATGGATGTTTGTTTTCTCTAAAATTCTAGTTTTTAGGAAGATTAAACTCAATACAGAAGTGCACAGTGACAATTCGAATGATAGGATTGAAACCTGACCCAGTAACCCATTAACCTCAATTCCAACTCCATAAATAACTTGGCAACAAAAAGTATTGTTCAATAATTTCGATATGGTATTATGTAAACTTATATGAAAATAAAAACATGGTACTAATCAAAAGGATCAAGAAACATGGTTCTATTCAATAAGAGTAACATTTACAATTGCCCCCCCCCCCCAAAAAAAAAAAGAATATCAACAATCAATATTTAAAAAGTCTCCTATAGAATAAGAAGGATATTTATTCATATCATTTTGCCTTATTATCGGGCATGTTTTTACTTAATCTCCTATAGGGATGATACATTAACTCATTACACACATCAAGTGCCCATTCATCATCTAGTATTCTAGCTCCTATTTTGCATAACCATTTGTCTCTACCATCTCTTCCATTGCCAAAATATCCAACATGTCTTCTACTATGTAGATTTGAGAATAGAGAAAGTGTGAGAGTCCTCCTAATACCTTGCAAAATGTGTTGTTCTTCAACCAGTTCAATTTTGCAAGCAACTTAAAAGAATGTTCGTATTTTTTTCTTATATTTGTCCCATATAGATTGTGTGCTACCGGCTTCCATTCTTCTATAAAGGTTTCAAAAGTATTTAGATCCTCCTTTCATTGGGAAAGATGTATATTATTACAACTTAATTGTCGGCACATGTCACGAACAGTTCTTATATGTTGCATCATGTTGTGTTCTGGCTTCATCTTATAGTTTTCAACCTCATAAAGGGTAGTCAGGTCTACTACAAATATAAAAATTAATAATCAATGAGTGTAAATATTATAGTCTAGATTAAAAATTAATGAAGGCATCATAATAATATATAAAATAAAAAAAGTAAATACACATTTACCTAAGTGGTTATTAAGGAGAGTTGAATAGAAGTGTAGCAATCTAACTTCAACAAGGAAAGTGTAATTATCAGTTATAAAGTAATAAAAATTTTCAATTAATTACTATAAAAATATTATTATGCTAATAATTTATAAAATCAGAAATGAATATAACATTACAATCATAATAGTAATAGTAAATGCATGTATTAATCCGGGTCAAAGAAACCCGATCTAATTAATAAAAGCATATAATCTTCTTAACCTTAACAAAGCAAGTTGTCGCTCGATAAAGCAAAAAATTTAAAACTTCTGTAGGCATCACCTTGCAATATATGGGTGGTTCTTCACCAACCAAAATAAAGAAACTTAAACATACTAAGAACGAAAAAATTAAGAAATAAAGAAGAAAAGGTAAAACAAAATTGAAGAAGAAAATACGTCATCAACTGGTCACAACCTTATCTATAAACTGCCGAATGAACATGAACTCTATCCTATCAATAGATTGGAACAATCACTGGTCATAAACGATTGTCATTGGTTGGTGGTCATATAACATATATTGAAATAAACGTCGAATGGACACAACGGTTTATGTAACCTGATGGCAAAGCATAAACCAAATCTATCTTATTAACACCAGGCCACTACAACTGGGTAAAAATGATTACCGATAGTCGGGGATCATTAAAACATGGATTGAAATAATAGAGAACTATAACAAAGAACTATTATAAAGTTATTGAAACAACTATAATTAGAGATTGAAATAAATAAAAAACAGAGAATTTACTAACTTGAGAGTTCTCCGAGTAGTAGACTTATTGTAGAATTTTTTTGATTAGCAGACTCCTGAAGTTGGAGAGTTGTTTGACTTCTTTCAAGTGGGAGACTACAACTAGAGAGTTTGGCAGACACTTTGAAAGTTCTTTGAGTTCCTTCTCTGAAGTTCCTGGTTCACAAAGCAAATTCCTGAAAAGTTTGGCAAACATGGTTGAATGTGCAAAAAGTTCGGTTATTAATTTCGATTTTAAATAATATAAGTATTATTAATAAGTATTTGTAAGAAAAACTATTTTTATACTTACAAGTTTTAATAATACTCATTATTATTAAATTAATATTAATTTTATTCAAATTATAACATCAAAAATATTTATAAGATTACAATAATAATAGTAATAGTAATAAAAAAGTATAATATTATTACTAAATTTAATAAGTAATTAATTTGTTGTAAATAAAGATTTTATTTAATTAAACAAATTTATAAATAAACAATGTAATTAGCAATAATTAATGTTGCATCATACAACAATTAACAGTAATTATTTTTTATTTAAAGACCTTACTATTTGTAAAATAATATATTTTTAAAATTGTAACTAAATGATTTTTAACATTAATTATAATTTAAGCCATAAATAGCATAAAATTAAATTAAATTACAAAAAAATACATTTAATTACATTTAACAGTAATTAATTAACAATGATATATAAGTATAATATATATACATATTTAATGAAGTAATAATTTTTGTAATTAATTTAGTAAAAAAATAATGAATAATTGAAAGCATATATATTAGATGTTTTTATATTTGCTGTTTTTGTTACATATTTATATTATTTTTACAATTTTCTATTTTCTACCTTCTTTAAAATTTCCTGTATTTTTTTTTATTTATTTGCAATTTTCTGTGTTTTTCTATAATTTTGGTGTAAGTAGCAGTAATTATTACTAAAAATAAATTTTAAATAAATAATAATATTATATTATTGAAAATAATAATATTTTCACTAATATTATAAATTCAGACTTATTGTAACAAATATCCAGCATTACAATATTATAATATTAATTATTCTTTACAATAATTAATATTATTATTACTGAAAATAAGTATAAAATGTAAATGTTCAATAATCATTACTTATTTTAAATGTTTATAAATATTGAATTGGTTAATGAAATTATTGTTGATAATTATTTTAAATGTTTAAATAATTAACAATATTGATTAAAAAACAGAATTATTTAATAGTAATTAATAATAAATAACTACTGTATTGAACAGTAAGAAACGAATTCAGATTAATTAGGAGTCTAACCCAAAAACCCGTTATCAGTAATTAAAAGCATTATCAGTAATTATATTTAAATTGCTTTTAAATTTAACAGTAATGGAATATTAAAATAGTATTATTTAACAACATTTAACAGTAAATCAATTGGAAAGAAATTATTTTTGAATTGTAAGTACCAGTAATTATAACAATAGTATTTTAAAATGTAATTAACAGTATAATGAAAAATACATCTAATATTTATGATAATTACAGTATTTAAATAAAATAATGTAAATACATTACAAATAAAGTGTTTATTAATTCACAGTAATATAACTAACAACAATTAATTATAAACTGTAATGAATTACATTTAACCGCATTTATTAACAGAAATGTATTTATTATTTAACATTAATTTTCATAATTATAGTATTTTAAATAGTTAACATTATTTATTAAAAAACAATATTATGTAACAGTGCATCATAGAGTATAAAATATTTATTAATTAAATAACAAAAAAATGGCAGTGCATCATACAACAATTAACAGTAATTGTTTATTAATAAACAGAAATTTGCATTTAATTATAAATAATTAAAAGTAATTAAATTGTAACAAAATATTAGGTAAAGAATAAAATTGATATGGGTTTTGATAAATAATTATTAATGGTATGCTAAAATGTTGATATCAGTATTTTGGTAATTATTAATGGTTATAATTGTACTTGACTGAATACCATTTTATTAATTATTAATGGTAATTTAAATTGTAATTAATAATATTTTATGAAATACACTTAATATGTATGATAATGAACTGTGAATTAAAAAAGTACTATAAATACAATAAAATTAATGTATTTATTATTTACCAGTGCATACAAAAATTTACAGTAAGTATTTTATAAATAGCAGAAAATTTCATTTAATTAAAAATAATTAACATTGCATCATACAACAATTAACAGTAAATATTTTTTATTTAAAGACATTACTATTTGTAAACATAATATATTTTTAAATTTGTAACTTAGTGATTTTTAATAGTAATTATAATTCAAGCTACAAATAGCATAAAATTAAATTTAATGACATTTAACAGTAATTAAATAACAATAATATATAGTTATTTAATGAGGTAATATTTTTTAATTAATTTAGTAAAAAATAAGGAATAATTATAATTTTTAATAATTATCATCATTAAAATATTTATTAACAATAATAAGTTACAGAAAATTTTTAGTAAATAAGAGTGCGTATATATAAATATAGATATGAAATGAATTTATCCAAAATATAATTATAAATATAAAATATAACTTATTAATTAAATAATTAATTAAAATACTTATTAATTAATTATTTATAAAATAATGATAATTAATTAAATATCAGTAATTAGTAAATTTATAAATAAATTGAATTGATTAACAGTAATGTATTTTTTAATTAACTGTATGTATAATTATTCCAGTTTTGTTTAATAAATAACAATTTTTTTAAATAATTAGTATTATTTAATAGTGCATCCTATAACAATTAACAATAATTAATTTTTAATAAGCACACTTTTCAATTAATTAAAAATAAGGTACAAATTTTTTTCAGTAAAAAAGAAATGAATATTATTTCAAATATATCCAAAATATATCCGAAATTTTATTTAAAATATAAATATTAATTAGTAATTAATTAATTAAAATCCTTATTAATTAATTGTTTACTAAATAATGATATTAATTAATTATCATTAATTCATAAAATGGGTTTGACTACTAATATATTGAACTAGACCATCTCATAGTGTGAATCAGGTCTAGAACATTTTGAATCGTGATCCGACCTGGATAACCCATAACGTCATCTTCTTTACCCGCTTCCCATTTCGTTCACTCGTTAGAGCGGTGAAAACATTAGACTTCGCCATTTCAAAGATGGGTGCTTTACTACCCATTTCAACAAAATATAATAAAAAAATATAAAATAAGTAGAGATGAATTAAACGGAAAACTTAAAAATGAAAAAAAAAAACTAATATAAATACAACTGAAAATTTTTCTGTCGCTCGTTTTGTTTTCTGTTCAATTTTTTAACTCCTTTTCTGAATTATTGTATTTGTAATCATCATAGCTCTCTGAAATAGGAAACCTAAAATGATGCTAAATGGAAGAAACTTGATCCTTCTACAAATAACTACAAAACTACAAAACTGAAATAAATAAAAGTCTAAGTATTAGCAGACATTAAACAGAGCATAGACTGAATAGTAAATGCACATTCCTATTTTTTAAAAGTCACAAACTCAAAATTTGAACAGAAATTAAACTGACCCGATTCAAATTGTAGGGTTGAATGAATCTGATTTCCAGTTTTCTCTGAGTTGAAGAGTTGCACAATTCCCTTAGATTTGTGAGTTTCCAACGTTCTTTGAGTTCCCAAAGTTGCCAAAGTTTCTAAAATTCTCTGAGTTGCGAAGTGAGTTTTAGATTTCCAAACATTTAATTCTCTGTAAATTGATTGAGAGTTTTAGATTTCCAAACATTTACAAGTTAGTGGTCATAGTATGAATTTGCAAGTTATTGTAAAGACAGATTTAGTATATATATATATATATATATATATATATATATATCCGAACCACCGGATACAGTGCTCAACAAGGTGAAAGAAAGCCAAAACAATTCGCCCATTGGTATTGGACCAGAGGCATTGAGTTGCAAGGCAAGTGAAAACCCAGTTAAAGTTATTAATTCAGACAATGGTGGAGAGTATCATTCCAAAGAGCTTAGTAGTCCCCTGGTTCCAAACCTTGGGAGCTTTGGTTCAATGAGGAAAGAGAAGGAATGGAGTAGGACATTAGCGTGTAAGCTTTATGAGGAAAGATAGAATGTTGATGGAGAAGAAGGGATGGATTTACTATGGGAGAGGCTTATGAAGCTGATTCAGGAAAGGCACAGGTGAAAAATAGGGACAAGAAGGAAAAGAAGGAAAAGAGGGAAAAGAAATGTGGAGTGGAGTATGATGAGGATGAAGAAGATGAAGAAGACATGGAAGAACAACTGTGTTGTCTGCAAGCTTTGAGGTTCTCAACAGGGAAGATGAAATTGGGAATGGGAAGGACCAATTTTGTGAGGATTTCCAAGGCGTTGAAAGGGATTGGATGGCTTCACCATGCGAGTAGACATGGTAAGAAGGGTTAATACACTATAACTAGACAATTTTCTTCTTTTTTTTTTTTTCAGTTGCTTGAGTGGTGTTATTAATTGAGCATGACAAATATGTGTATTTTTTAAAGGAATTACAAGTAAATACTTTGTTTCATATTCATCACATGTCTTATATTTCTCTCCTAATCTTCTTTTGGATTTAGTTAATTACAATTTCTTATCTAACTCATTTTTTTTTTTAATTTCATTCTGCATTCTTAATTCTAATATGGAACAGGTATCAGAATTTTGTTGTGAAAAAAAAAAAAAACTAGGGTTTGAGTGGTGCTTGCTGGTTGGAACCCTTAAGGTGAAGCAAAACATCCAATAGGGCTAATGGGAAATGGGATTGGACTGACTTATGACCATAGTCATCTTGGTACAAAATTATGAAACACAAACGTGGGTTTCTCCTGTTTTAATGGCCTGACCTCCAGTGATCGTTGCTTTTATGTCCCCTTTGCTTATCTTTTGGAAAGTTCTACCATGATTATTATTATAATTTTATCCCTTTACATTATACACAGAAACAAAACCTGTAAAATAACAGCTTTTATTAAAAAGAAGCATAAATTGTTCAGTTGACAGTCTGATCCTTGTGAATCATTCCTATTTTCCCAAATGTGGATCCGAGGTCAAAATTGCCTAATAGGCTGGCAGTTTGATTTAACAGTCCTAGTTTCCTGTTTGTTGATAGTTCAGAAACGATTCAATATGGTATGTAGTTTATCCAATTTGATTGATTTTTGTTGTCAAACATTTTACACTACTACAGGTAATATTGAAGTCCCAAATCCCAATAGTCCAAGGAGTTAGAGCTGTTAATTGGCTGGGTTTGGTTTGGGTCAGTGTAGACCCACTGCCAAACTCATAAAATAACACCCAGACCCGGATCCGGTAGGGTCTGTACCCAGAACTGCACGTCATTAATCGGGTTTATTGGGTCAGACATGACAACCCATTTATAGCTGGAACTCGGATTATTTGTCCCCACACCCCAATGCACGGCTGTAGTGTTGTGTGGGTAGGTTTGGGAAGTGGATCTGCCATTTTTCTTGCTCTCTCTTATCAAAGAGAATTTTACCATGTATAAATTTTTGATACAATATGAGAAATTAAGACATCTTATATTAAACTATTGCAGGTAAACCACATTGAGAGATATACTTGTTATGTGCTAATTCATATAATGGTGATCGGTTTGGGTCTGTCTAGATCAAGACGGAAAAAGTTAGTCAGTCCCAGCCCTATAGGGGATTCATAATGCAGACTCAGAGACCTTTTGGTTCGGGTCTGTCAGACCCATTGACAGCCGTACAAGGACCATCTAATGCTCTCCTCTAACGATAACAACCAACTCTGATGAACAAAGTTGGTACTATGATCCATGACCACTGCATTTCTGCATGGCTGCATGGACAAAAAGACAGAAAGCTAATAAAGGTCTAACACCCCTAAACCCTATTTTAGTGGAACAAACCTGTTCAGCATCCATTTCCTTTGTTTTAACAGAATCTGTCCGTTGGATATTGGGTCTTTGCTTCAAGGGGAAGAAAACAAATTGGAACTGTAATGGTGAAGAATGCATCTTCAAACATTTTTATTCCTGAGAAAAATTAATGTTTTTGATAAAGGGATTGCCTCTGCAATGTATACTAACCTGCATAGGAGTGAAGTGTTTTTGATAAACAAAATAGTATTAAGTGAAGAGAATCAAGCACATCTTATAAAGAAAAATATTTATTTCTCGGGTTGCTACCTTTTTGTTTTTTGATTTTGAGAGGGGGAAAGTTGATCAATAGGATTTTGATTTTCATTCATCAAGATACCCATGTTCTTCTTTTAGATTTTATTATATGGGATCCATAAAAAATTTATACCCATCTGGACATTTCCCATATGGATAAGTAACTTTCTGATCGAGGGGAAAATTGTCAACATTCATGCATATATGCATTTATCCAGGTAAGTATTTCCCTGGGTAAGTAACTTTCCGAAAAATGAATGGGCTTCAAGGTGCCATCAAAAAATGATTAACTCTGGTTTAATGATAATCACATGGTACAGGGACTAGAATTTGGCTTGAACTTTTTAACACAGTCCCAGCAACTGAAAGGGCAGATGGTTCTAAATTTGAGCTTAAAACAGAAAGGACTCTAACGTCCACCACCAATAACTTATGCAAGGGCAGGTTTCAAGCTTATGCATTAACAACCATGCTGAGGGCTGTTGTTTTCCACAGCAGAAAATGATAAATGGACCAAACTAAGTGTAAAAGCAAAAAACTAGCAGTAATAATATACTCCAATCTGGTTGCTCCTTTACCTTGAAAGCTCGTAAAGGAACCAATTAAAGATGGAAGATCTCCTATGAATCAAAGATGCAGACCTCTATTCAGGCAACCATAAACCAGAATACTAACAGCTGTTGAAATTAAGAAAATTTCATGAATCTCAAGTTTTAGTACCAGAAAAATTTATTTCCCTCATGTTCCAAACTAAGAAAGTATGGTGCTCATTTAGGTATTAGCTTTCAAGTTTTGTTGAGAAGGATGAAGCCCCTTCAACTATATCAGTGGATCTGAAATAGAGATGATAGAATTACTCTTCTGCCACAATGCTGATCTCCCCTTTCTCTAGCATGTCATAAAATGTCCTCGCTTTCCTTTGTTCATTCCAGTGATGCATCTTCCACATGCCCCCAGCAATTGTGCCTAATGTGATCCCAATGAAAATCTCTTTCACCACACTAGGTGTATTTAGAGTTGCTTGAACAGCTTTGGGGGTAATCATCTTGTGTACAGCCATTTTCTCCTCAAAATTTCAGCAATAAATCCCTGAAAATAACAGAAGGAACATTACATACACATGGGCAATAGCATTTCAGTCTCTCAAATCAGACATTTTCAATATTTAATTGTACTTGGTAAAAGACCACAAAAGATCTATCTTATACTGTGACTATTTTGTTTCAACTAGCATGGCTCCATTACTTTATACTGCAATATCATTACACTATTGGAAGAGCAATATATGGTGATAAAAAGTTTCCCATGATTAGAGAAATAAACTGATAACACAATATATATATTTTTTTCCTTTGAGATCAGAAGAAAAATATTTTTATTGAAAGAATACTAGAGAAGGTACAACTTGAAGGTAGTCATTAAATCAATTTTTTAAAAAGTAGGAGGCATCACACAAAGCATTCCACTAATCTAGGGTGTTAGAAATAAACCAGAATGCAAGAGGTGCAAACCTAAACATATTTACAATTTCTACTAACAAAACCATTAGGGATGCAATTTGGGTAGGCTTAGGCTTTTTTTTTTTCTTCTTTTTTTTTGAGGGTGGGAGGGGGGTATTTTGCAGAGGTTCAGGACTCAATGCTGTAAATTCTTCAAACTGGGTATCCAACTTGCACTCCTAAAAGCCTATCATACTCAATWTCTCAAGTATGTTAGAACATAGAAATAAATGAAACAAAGCACCCTATCAAATGGCGAGTAATAATCATTATACAAGTTTTATTGCTAGAATTAGAGATGTAGAACCAACCAATTTGTCACCCATTAGTCACAAATTATCAACTAAGCAACAATGTCATTTAGGAAACCAAAAATAATACAAAAAGGCAGATCAATAATTTATATAAGCTACATCAAATAAAATACATTAAAAGCACTAAAATAAATTTTTGAGCAATTAATAAAAATTAGAAATCACATTTTTACTTCCTCTAAGATGCCCCAAAGAATTGGCAATGTAGTGCTGCTTCACAAAATCCTAACATTTTTGAGGCCCTGCACCCATTACAACAATCCACTGTGATGCTACTCCATGAAATACACTAATCATGGGACCTTGCATCCAATGCTGAAAACCACAAATCACTATTTTATACCAATGATTTGAATGGGGTTGGGGTGGTAGACTAACTTTGGGGCATAAGTTAAATTATCTAGAATTGGAAACTGAGATAATCACAAAAACTAGGTTCGATTTCTTAGGAAGGGCCATCATTTCATTGAACTCTATATTCCCAAGCAAGGTTTTAAAAATTGACCCAGAACCAGAACCAAAACCATTTCTAGCCATTGGTTTCCTGGTAGACAATTCATCCATTTGGTTTGAATGGAAGGTCCGCTCCAACTTAAAAAACAAAAAAAAAAAATTAAAATAAAAGGCCAAAAAACGTTGAACGGGTTGAACGGATCAATGGTTTGATTGCTTGGGTCAGTGGGCCGTTGACCAAATCAACAATTTTCGGCCAAGGACCAGGTTAAGTGTGAAACAGAACCGACTGCCTAAATGGTCCCCGGGCTGAATGGTTTGGCCTTCTGGGTCAATAGCGGTTCGAAAACACTATTACCAAGTCCCAACAAATCTCACAAAGGTAACTATAAAAAAAAATCATAGTATAAATAACGAAAAAAAGAACAAATTAAAATTTGTCAAATGCTTGCAAGAACTATAGATATGAGGGAGTCTAACGCAAAYGATGAATTGATGATATCCCAAAACTACAGGGAATATGATGTTAAGTTCTAAGAGAGTTTCCTTTTCTATGTGAACTTCTATTCTGCTCACTTGCCTTCAGCCCAAATATTGTTGAATCTTGATGTGCTTGATTGACTTAACCTATAAATGTTGTGTTGCACACTTGATACTAATGGAAATATAAGCCTCATTTTTTTTGACAAGATGGTGGAATATTCATTTCAGTGAAATTACTTTTATCTATTCAAATATTAATTTCTTTTCATGTTTTTTCTATAAAGAAATTACTTTTTCTTAAACTCATTAATATATGGGTTTCAATAAAATAGAAATTCCACATCACTTATGGAAAATTTAATAAAAGCGCAAACTCTTCCACAATCAAATGAATCTCCAAAACAGATATTTCTATAATACATTATTAAGCACAATATAAAACCAAYCTACCTAACTAGTAGACAAAAAAGAAGCACCAACCGAACATATTAGAGCTATCTCTATTATTATATTCATATAATCAAAATCTCTTTGATCTATTGCTGATACAAAAATATAGAATCCCAAAACAATGTAGAGATAATAAATTGTACAATAAAAAAAAGAAAATAAAAGATTCTAACRAAAAACAATAAAGTAAAACATCAAATATCATGTATGAATAGAATTTGCAAGTGATTCAAGAATATAAGTTTGGATTAAAAAAGATTCAAGAATATAAGTAAACAATATATGATTTCCTGGTAGAAATATTGTTGGTTCTCGATGATCAAACATTGTTAAAAAAAAAGGTGACCTAGAGTTAAAGAACAATGGGTTAGCAAAAGGAGAAATGGTAGATAGGACGTACCACAGTGAAAGACCTCGTAAGAGCTTATGAATGATGGACGATGAGATATATATACTTTGTTGAGGAGACTAAACAAAAGGAGATGTGATCCACATTGACTATAGAATCGTTCAAAGGAGTTTAGTGTTCTGTTTCTTTTATTTTTATTTTGAAAGAATGCAACTTTCATGAAAATGTGTTATATNCACTATTTGTTATGGGACCCACATTGACTATAGAATCGTTCAAAGGAGTTTAGTGTTCTGTTTCTTTTATTTTTATTTTGAAAGAATGCAACTTTTATGGAAATGTATTATATCCATTRTTTGTTATGGGACCCACATTGACTATAGAATCGTTTAAAGAAGTTTAGTGTTTTATTTCTTTTATTTTTATTTTGAAAGAATGCAACTTTCATGGAAATGTGTTATATCCACTGTTTGTTATGGAACCCACATTGACTATAGAATCGTTCAAAGGAGTTTAGTGTTCTGTTTCTTTTATTTTTATTTTTAAAAAATACAACTTTTATGGAAATGTGTTATATCCACTGTTTGTTATTATATTGGGCAAATTTCTTTACCTAAAATCCCCCTTACTATTAATATTCCGTCATAAACCGTTATATATGACGTCACATGACTGTTATATTTATAAAAAAATTTTAATTTACCCTTTTATAATCCAAAATATCCTTTTTATTTTGTGCCCTCTCTGAAATTGCAACAGCAAAGTAGGAGCCGTAAGCTTTTAACCACACCTTATCAGTTTCCAATGTCAAATTTAAGGTAGAGGACTATGGTTAAGCTAGATGGATGGATGAAAAAGGTGGTTGCGAAGAATTGAGTGGTCAAAAATCGGTGAGAGGAACACAATCGAAGGAGCAATAGGCAGYCTTGAGGAACCTAGATGATGAGGGGGTATTGGAAATGCGACATGGTAGACCACATTTGGGTTTGGAAAATTATTCGGTTTACATGGTATATATATGTCTATGCTCTTATAAAATGAATCAATGAAAAATAAGCAAATTATGTGACATCTTTAGCGTGATTGSTTGAAATTTTGATATAATGTGTTTTTCTTTTTTTTCAAAACTTAAAAATGCATCATAGTACGACTCCTTAAAGCATAAATTTTAAACATAGATAAATTAATGAGAAAAAAATATTACAATAAAATTTTTAATGATAAGTACGTATAAAACATGAAAATAAATCCTATGAAACATGTGTAAGAGTATTTCATGTGATAATGTAGTTTAACATATAAAGATGATATTTTAGAAACGGGGTTATACAATATGAACCAATGACATCTAAAGATGGTAGTTTAACATCTAAATATGGTAATTTGACATTTAAAGATGTATAGCGTACTTTATATTCATACAATGTGAACCAATAATAAGTAATTAGACCATGTAATGTATTTAACGTGAAACAATAAAAAATAGGTAGAACTTGTGACATTTTGTAATGTAATTAGTTAAATGGGCTGAATTTGTTTATAGGAAAATGTTGATTTAATATATATTTGCATTTTGGTTTAGTCTTGAAACTATTTGGTAAAAATACATTTTGCTTAAAATAACAAGTATAACAACTTTCAAAACATATTTACACTCAAAATGAGAACAAAGTTTGTATCTACTCAAAGACATCAATGTAAAAAAAATGAATTCCAATATTGAGATTCATTTTTTGTATTCATTATAATTAAAATTATTTGACAATATTACAAAATTTATCAATATAAAACTGAACCAACTTTTATAGTGTTTAATTCTATTGCCATTTGTTAGAAAAATGACTCCAATTTTGTGTCAAGTAGACATTTTACATACTTTACAAAATTTATTAATATAAAATTGGTTAATAATTTATTGATAAAATACTTTTTTTGGGTTATGTAAAAAATCTTAATTGAAAGAAACATTATTTTTTATGTTTTGTCCATCACTCAACCGTTTATTTATTGTTTAAAGAATGTGACGTCTAATAACATTGAACTATCATTTGTTATGATTTGTAAAAAAACATTTTTTTTTTTAATTTTTAAGAAAAATTTATATATAATAATTTTCAAATAAATGATAATAGAATTAAACAAATATTTTATGTTTGAATGAATCAACACATTTGTATTTATATTGAACATATTTATGTTATCATTGTAAACAAAAATAACCTTAATGACAAGTATATATCTTCTAAATTTGAACTGATAAAAAAGTAAGTAAACAATTTGATATATTTAACATAAATTAATAAAAAGTAGGTAGACTATTACAGTGTTTAGTACGACTTCCATTTATTTGATAAGCGATGTCATGTCATTGGCAAATCACATTTTTTTAATGCTATTTCATATGCATATTTATTGATAAATCMTTTATTTGGTTTACGTGCAAGTTAATTGTTGGGGACGTTTAATTTTAACGTTTACCATAATGCAAAAACATTTATTTACTGCTCTATTGACGTGACACCTAGTGACATTTATTTGTTAAGAAATCATAGAAAAACATTTATCAATCACTTTTTCTTAATTTTTACGATAAATCAAGTAYACACGTTTATTTAATAAAACATAAGTTATACTAAATACATAATATATGATGCCTATAACGTGATTAATTGAGATTTTGATATAATATGCATTTGAAGTTCCAAAATACTTTGTACTTAGTTTTTAAAATTAAATAATCCTTTTAGACTAATCTCCCTGTACTTAAACATATTCTCTATAAATTATATGTTTATAAATATAAAATGTGATGATATTTGATTGGTTTTTGTACTTTTTAAGTTATAAAAGTATAAAAAAATATCACATTTGTTTTGAGTGTTTTATAATTTTGTTTCCATAGTCTTATAAAGTATTAAAAAACATTAAAATTATAAAATAGACATTTAATTTTTTGTTTTTATTTAGATGTACTTTTGGTCTTGTGTGTGTTGATTGTCATATGTAATTGTTATTTAAATATCATATCTCACTATTGTACATATAATTGTTACGTTACAAYCATGTGTATTCTTTTTTTATGTGAATAATATTGGTATATGATTATTATGTAACAACTAATATAAATGTGCCACTATTATGTAATTGTCACACGTTATTGTTTTACATGTGAATCCCATGTGGCATTGGTATATAAATACCTTTTTTATATGACTATTATGTGTCAGTATTATATGTGTTATTAATGCACCATTATTTTTTAATTATCACATGTCACATAATAATAAAAGCTGACATGTGTTATTATTTTGTAATTGTCATATATAACTTTTGGACATGTGTTATTATTTTATGCTTGTCATATGTTAAACAATAATACAAATTGACATGTATCACTGTTACATGATTACCACATATTACTATTGTACATGTAATTATATTTTTAAAACAAAATGTGCACTTACTGATGTATCCCCTTTATCTTTTATTTTATTTTTCATAATCTTCTCTCTCTCTCTTTTTCTTTCCTTTTATCCTTTGTTTTTTTGTCTCTTCTCATTGCTCATCCATCATGAGGAGATGAAAATTAAACAATTTTAATCTCAATCTTATTATTCATATTTAATATTTGCTTTATCTCAACTATTGATATGTATTAATGTTACTTTAGCACTTTTCTTTTATTTCTACCATCTCTTTTCTTTTCCTTTTCATTCTTTCTCGTGATTCACCTTTTTTTCCCCTCTTTATTTTAACAATTTATTCTGTTTTTTAAATAGAGCCAAAAGATTTCACCGCCATAACTGGTTTCAAAATGAAAATCCGAATAATCACTCTAATGAYGACTAAGATGATCAAAGGGGATAAACTTCACTCCCTGAAAGTCACTATCAAAATCATTGATATGTAACTCTTCATTTGAGGTCAAAGAAACATTATTTTATCAGTAGTATATGAATTGAAAATCTAAAATCATCACAGGTTTTGGCTTGATGAGAGCAAGATTGAGCATGATAAAAAAAAAGGAGTAAAAGATCTAAAACCATCATTGATTGTATATATGTGGTTTGAATGAAATAGAAAAAAAATCGAATTGTAACCTTTTTTTCCAAGTAATTTGTTTTTAATCCAAAAGGGAACCAACACTATCATTTCGATTTTTCTTTGATTTAAAAACAAAAATACATGGGCAAAAAATTAAATAAAGACGAGATTAAACACTTAGACAAGATAAATATAGAAAAAAAATTATAAAGGTGGAGGAGAAGAAAAAGAAGCCCTAAACCTAGATGTGGAGAGAAGACCTACTCTAATGACATTGTGAAGTTGTTGTATTAAAGGTTTAATACTTGATTCTTGTCTATAAAATTGAAAATTCAAATAGTAAAATATAGTTTAAATGYCGTAGTTGGTAGAGAATTAGAAAAACTTTGACATTTAAATTTGATGATTCAATGGGTACTCTCAATCCAACCCACCCGTATCCTTTTCTCTTGATCCTAATGGGTCAATCAACCCATATCGACCCATTACTCAAATAGGTGGGTATGGGTGAGTTTCAAGTAGGGTCAATTGGATAGGTCAGAATTGCCATTCCAAATTACACATGAGGTTATGAGAAGAACTACTATCTTCACCATGAGCTTACAATTCCAATTGGGACCTTCTAATTTCCTTCACATATCAAATTATTCTATTTTTCATTTGAAATACTAAATTGTTTGCACCTTGATAGTTGAAATATTAAAACATTGGTTAAAATAATATTTAAAAATTCTAATATATGTTAGTTGAAGTTATTTTTTTATCATCACGATTGTGCTTACTTTTTCATTTGAAATAATAAAATGTTAATTAAAATTATTTTTATAAAATCTAATATAGATATCCATGTCAACTACTACCCTAAGTAGCACAACTACGGTTGAAATAATTTAAAAATGGGAAAATCTATGATACCAGAAAGACATGGTACCAAAAGAGATTTGTCTAATCAAACTATCAAAGCACCCCTATGAATTTAATGAATACCATATGATTGGTCACCACTTTTATGATACTAGTTGATTGGCTATAAGTTTATCCGATATTATGTATTTCCGGTATCATAGTCAAATCCTTTAAAAATACATATACGATTATATGGCAATTAAAGCCTTTGCACATTTTCATTCTTCACTAGGGCATAATTCATATATCAATTTAGAAGTCAGCTAAGACGAGAGTATGAATATCTTTTTGAACAATAAAAGGTACACTAGAAGCAAAGGACGCGATGCGATTGATTAATTGTAGGAAAATGTAATACTCATTTTTTTCCATATTATAGTGTCCAATAGACTTGAATTACCATGGAATCTTATATGTATTTCATGTATTTTTAGAAATGAGTGAAACTCAAGGAATATTTTTTTCTTTAAAAATGTTTCTATAAATTCACATTTTTATATTTTTTATAATAATAAAAATTAAATAAGAATTGAGTCTTTGGTGGGGCTTGAAAGCGGGCTTGTTTGTTCTTCATTGGCTTTTAGTTTTTTCTTTAAATTTTTATTTGGTTTAATTTGTAAGAGAAAGAGAGAGGGGGGTCTAAAATTGGCCTTTCAACCTGAAGTTGGCTTCTATCGACCTGCCTTCTTTTGTTTTGTTTTTTTTTTTCATAAGGGTTTGTTATTAATTAATCATAAAAAAAGGAATAAACATGCCACTGTTAACTATGGAAATTCTTGGGATTTCATGGGCCTAAAAATGGGCTTTTGTTTATTTGGGAATATTTAAAAAAGGAACGCACACTTGTATTATTCTTTTTGTGCATCATTATTAAGAAAAATGAACCTAAATGGGCTAGTTTGGAGGAAAACAACGTGAGATGGTTGGAAAGAGATTTTGAGCAAGGAGAAATAAAACAACCAGTCTTTTCCATGGATAGATCAAAAGCTCCAGGACTAGATGGTTTTACCTTGGCATTCTATTAGGATTGTTGGGAAATAATTAATGAGGATTTGTTTGCAGTTTTCAAGGAGTTTGGAGAAAGACATATTATCAGCTCTAGAGTTAATGCCACTTTCCTAGCCCTTATTCCTAAAAAGATTGATGCCAAGCAACCTAAAGACTACAAGCCCATCAATTTGGTGACTAGTATTTACAAAATTTTGGAAAAAGTGTTTTCTTTGAAGATCAAAAGGGTCTTACCATCCCTTATTAACCACACTCAAGGAGATTTTGTACAAGGTAGGCAAATTACCAATCAAATCCTAATAGCAAATGAGTGTGTAGAGGACATGAGGAGATCTGGGAGACGAGGTTTTGCCTATAAATTGGACCTTGGAAAGGCATATGACTTGGTGGACTAGAGCTTCTTCTTAGAGATACTAAGGCTTTATGGTTTTAGGGAAAGATGGTGTTATTGGATCTCTGGATGTCTAACTTTGGCTCATTATTCTATGCTAGTCAGTGGAGTAGTAAGAGACTTTTTTCCAGCCTGTAAGGGTTTAAGAGAAGGATCACTCTCCCCTTTCCTTTTCATGTTGGTGGCAGATATGCTTAATAGACGGATTTCCATTGTAGATAGGGAGGAGGTAATAAGCGATTGGAAGATTGGTAGAAACAGTGTGTCAATAACCCACCTTCAATTTGCAAATGATGTTATAATTTTTTGTGAATGAAGTGTTTTGAGGTGTGTAAGTAACCTTAAGGACCTAATAACTGGTTTTGAAAGTGTTTCCAACCTTAAAGTCAATTTTGAAAAGAGTTGTGTGGTAGGTGTCCTTTTTTAGGATATTGAGGTCGAGTCATTGYTACTTACTTGGGATGTTCCATGGCATCCTGGCCATTGAATTATTTGGGTTTACCTTTGGGTGGGAATCTTAAGAAAAGTAGCTTCTGGAATCTAGTTGTAAGAGATTTGAAAAAAGATTAGCAACTTGGAAAAAGAACTGCATTTCCTTGGGGGGGAAGGGTAACTTTGACCAGGGCCATACTTACTAATCTCTTGGTGTACTTCCTCTTCATTTTTAGGATCCCCTCTAGGGAGGCTAGAAAATTGGAAAAGTTGATGAAGGATTTCCTATGGAACCAGGGGTTGAAAGAAAGGATCATCTAATTAGTTGGGAGATAGTGAGTCAGAGTAAAGAGAGAGGGGGCTAGGTTTAGGGAATTTGATTCTTAAAAATGAGGCCTTGTTGGGAAAGTGGTTGTGGAGATGGCCGATGGAAAGAGAAAGCTTGTGACATGGGGTGGTGGGTAGCATTCATGGATGTTCCGATTTAGGTTGGGATGCCAGAGTATCTCATCCGTCTACTCTATCAACTCCTTGGAAGGCAATACATGGCATTCTTCCCAAATTTTCTTCAATGTGTAAGGTATGATGCTTGTTCAGGCAATGTAGTTCTATTTTGGAAAGATACTTGGGTGGGTAACTTGTCTCTCAAAGACCTTTTCCTCTTTCTTTACTCTCTTCCCTTTATAAAAAGAGCCTATTTCCTCTTTCCTCTCCCCTCTAGTCCTCCCTATTTCTTTGAATTGGGATTTTGGTTTTCGTAGAGGTTTAGGGAGGCTGAACTTCCTTGTGTCACCAAGTTGCTTTCTACTCTTGGCAATGTTTGTTTAAGCCCTTCTTTCCCTAATAAGAGAGTGTGGGCCCCTACTCCTCAAGGATATTTTTTGTGTTCTTCTTTTTTTAAATCCCTTTGTTCTAGTGATGTGCTTGGGTCTTTCCCTATACGAGAAATTTGGACCAAACTTATTCCCCCTAAGATAGCTGTCTTTTGTTGGGAGGTGTGCCATGGTAATTTTAATACCTTGGAAAACTTGCAAAAGAGAAAGGCCTTTTTGTGTCTTTCTCCAAGCTGGTGTATTTTGTGCAAAGCCCATAGTGAGAATTTCTACCACTTATTAATCTCTTGCCCCTTTGCTGCAGCTTTGTGGGATTGGATTTTTGATTTGTTTGGTTGCAGGTGGATTCTGCCATCAGAAGTCAATTTGTTGTTTACCTCGTCTACCTTCGTTTGGGCAACAAAAAAGGGAAATGCATGTGGAGATGCATAAGAGAAGCCATACTATGGACTATTAGGGAAGAAAGGAATTCTAGAATCTTTCTTGACAAGGAGAGAGCCCTTCCGACAGTAAAGGAGTGTATCTTTACTAGAGCTATACACTCGCTGAAAACCTTAGAATCCTTTTCTCCATTTTCCTTTGTGGATTTTTGGAGAAGTTGGACTGCAATGGCTAATTTGTCCTTTCAAGAAAATAAGTCTACAACAATTTGGATACCTCCCTCAGAAGGTTTTATCAAATTGAAATTTGATGTGAGTAGTCGAGGCAATCCGGGATTGTCAGGGATTAAAGGAGTCTTGAGAACTAAGGATAGCAAGATTCTATCATTGTTTTTAGGCCCGGTGGGAGTAGGTGATTCTACAGGGGCTGAGCTGTTGGTTGCTATACAAGGAATTCAGATCGCCGACCAACTTGGGATCAAGGATGAAAGTATCGGTATTGAGTATCATATCGAACAACTTGGATGCAGATACGAATACGCTTTGAAAACACATGGATATGGATGAAAAAAATGGAAACACTTAGATATCTTGGAGAAACACATACAAATTCCATAAATATATTAATAACACTAAATTTAAAAACAAATAGTCACAAATAATGTATAAATACAAAGGAAATGTATATTTTAACGGTATATAAGATAAAATATATTACAATTAATATAGAAAAATGATAAATATCACACAATTTTATTGATAATGCATCAATCAAGAGCCCACGACACATAAGATATGCCTATATTTTATTTTAATTATTTTCTATTTTACTATTTTTAGTTTTTTACATTAACAAAAAACTCAACTAAATATTAAATTCTCAAAGTAAACTAGAATATCAATTAATAATTTATAAAAAAATATAAGTTGAATTTAAAATATATCAAATCTGTTAAAATTTCTAAGATATAATATGCAAAATTTTAACTACTAATATAATTATTACATTATTGATAGATTTGTTTCTATAGTTTTTTTTCTAAAATTAAAAATCATTTTTTGGTATAAATGTTGATTAATAGAGTTGATAGATTCTATTTAATATTATACTCTCAAATATTTTCTAAACATTTTTTTAATATGTTGTTATTTAATGTAATGTAAATAAAATATTAATTAATTTATAATTTATTATATATATATTAATTTTAAGTATTAAAATAATTATTTTATTATTAATATTTTATTTGCATAAATTTCTAGAGATTAAAATCATCTTTTGGTTTTTATGTAAATTTGATAGATTATTTCCATAGGTTTATAAAATATCAATTTTGAAAATTGTTCTTTACAATTTTAAGTTAAAATTGTTAAACATAAATATGCTATTTATTTGAATTACATGTACTATTTTACATGCTATATGTAATAAATGTTATTTTATTTTAAATAGTTACATAAGTGTGGAGTTGCCTAAATGGTTTATGAGTTGCCTTAAATGTGCTTCCCATCTTGGGGTACTCAGGTTCAAGTCACCCGAGTGCCTTTAATTTTAATAAACAAGCATGCATGTACTCACTCGTGTTGGTCTGTATCGCATGGTATCGGACCGATACGTATTGGTACAAGGTGATACACACCCGTATCGATCCGATACACATGACTGGTATGATACACCTCTAGTCGTAGTGTATCGTGTGTTGGGTAAGGCCAAYACAACCTCGATTTAGCTACTTGGAGCTATAGGGATATTATGAAAAAAATTAAATGGTTGACATGTATCAAGTTGGCAAATACTTTTATTGACTGTCTTGCTAAATAAGGGGATTCTAGGGAAGAGCTTTTTTGGGCAAGTTTATAATTTATTATTGTTTTTTCTTGTTTCACTGTAATATCTAGGAGAGCCTACACTTCACGATTCTCCAAGATGCATGTAACAAATTATTCTCTTTGCTTAATGAATTCACATTTCAATTATCAAAAAAAAAAAAAAAATGGTAGGTTATCCATTACTAAGCATAAAAGGAGCAGAAATGTATTCAAGGCCCAAAACCATCTATATTATTTTGATGCTGTTTATGAATAAGAGAGGATAATCATTGGTTTCCTGTTACTGTTTCCTAGTTGATGCGAGAATGTCGAATTTTTGTTAAGAAAATTATTGTTATTAAACTCAACTATATTTTAATATGTAATTCACTATAAACCCTATTGTTCACACAAGTACACTAAAATATATGATGCATATTAGTTAACACATTTTTGCCAATGAATTTAGATAACTAATCACTTACAAACATTTTCAACAAATGGAGCTATAATATTTCCCAAATGAATTGAATGAAATTATAAAAATTATAATAGATAATTTGAATGCTTTTACATATAGCCTTGCATTTTTAATGTTTTTATGGTCTGTGCTTAGCACAAGCCCCCTCCGGCAGTGTGTAATTATACATATTGTTGTTTTTTTATTACCATGTGCTACATAACAGAAGAAGTTGACACATGTTATTAGTATTATACGACTATCACATATCACAATTATATGTGTCATTGACATGTAATAGCCACATGTCACTTACAAATGTTTAATATTATGCTTTTTCCAAATGATAAATGGTACTTTTATTTTGAAAAGAATATTTTACACAAATTTTTATCCACATTTCACTTACACATGTTTAATATTATGCTTTTTCCAAATGATAAATGGTACTTTTATTTTGAAAAATATATTTTACACAATTTAATTTTATCTAAACTAATTTCAAGGTAAAAGTTTTATATGTACTTTGTACTTTGACACTTTTACCAAAGTAAAAGTTTATCCAGTCAAAGCCTTAAATTTTTAAAAATCATGTTTTGCCCTTTTATGCCCTATTAATTGTTGCTAACACATGTGTAAATCCGTTTCAATTGAAAAATGCAACTAATTCTAATTTGTTTGACAAAATGTTTGAATAGGGGTTGGTTCAAAAATCCTTTCCCCATCCATACACATACACCGTTATATGTTAGATTGCACAAGTTGGCCTAGCACCTCCTCCTTGGTGTAAAGTGTGTGCAAAAGGTCCCTTCCTTGCAACATCATTCTTTGAAATTAAAAATATTTAACTTCAAAAAGTCACTCTTAACTCATAATTCATTCTTTAAATAGAGATTAATTTGAGTACAATATGTCAAATTTCTAAAGTACGAAATGAATCAAAAGGGAACATAATTTATACATACACCATATATAAAAATTAGATTAGTATCACAAAATATAATTAATCTCAAACCCTATATAGATTAAGAGATGAAGTCATGAAGAAGTATACATATTATCACTTTTCCTCACATACCAATTCTTTTCATTATTGATTCTCGAACACTTTAGTGCATAATGTAAGAAATTTATTTCATTTTTTGCATAAGGATGATCATGTTCTTGGTATGCACAAAAGAATTTGAATTCTTATCATATATTGAATTGGACCATATTCATTATCGTGCATACCAAAAAAATAAAAGGATATTATGCATGAAAAGGATATTCTTTTGGCATGTACAGAAGATTTCAAATTCAATTTGAATAGGTGTAATGTTTTTGATTAATCTATAAATTGTGCTATTGTGTTTTTTGAAATTTTACTAATTTTCTAAAACCATGTTGTTAGAAAAAAATATTAAATGATTAATTAAATAGATATAAAAATGAAAATGAAATATACTTCATTTCATTGGTGATTAATCATTATTATCAATGATTAATTAAATATTAAATAATGCATAAAAATCAAAATTGAAAGAAAAATAAATAAATAAACACTTAATTTTGTTGAAACTCTCCTTGACAATAAGGACAATCAATAAAAAATATGTTATTGGATGCTTAAAAGGAGTATAGCTATCAACAATTACCCACAAGACACTACAACTATACACGAAATATTTCTTGTACTTTATATTTTGTATCATTCATGTAGAGATATTCTTTTTTTTTGTATTATTTATTACACGTTATAGACGAATCAAGGTTGGGGAAGAGGAGGGAGAAAATGAGGCCCACTACCCATACCACAAAGAGCTTGGGGTTCTACATGGATCTGATACCAATAAAAAGCTTCCAATACTGTCCCAATGTGCCACTACAGCCCGTATATAAGGAATACCTCCTTTATCATTCATGGGGAGACCTTCCCTATGTATACTTGTAACGACTGGTTGGGATGTTGTTGGGAGTGTGTATTGACACCTGATGCAAATTCATCCTACACTTTGATGGTAACAACACATGAACCATGCATATATTGCAAGTTCTCTAATCTTCTATAGGGATAATGGGTTTAGATCTGCTTCCAATAAAAAAMCGTTCCAATATTATCTGTCCTATCTCATATATGGTGGGTCCTATAAACAAAAAGTATAGGGTAAATTGTGGGAACCTCCCCTGAAGATTCTGATGGTTGCTGAAAACTCCCATGAAGTTTAGTAATTACAATTACCTCTCATAAACTTTCTGACATAGTTGCAAGTAGACCCCCATTTATTAGAATCCTCTAACAAAATGTACAAAAATTGTCCAATATACCCATGCAGTTATTGTTGAGGTTGAATTTTACAAAAAAATATACACTTTATTAACAACAAAAAAGAGAGTTTAAAGTTACTGATTTACCCTTGAGTGATATAAAGGGCACATTTAGAAAATAAATCAATTTTCTAAAAGAGATTGGAAGGGTTTGGGGTAGCGATTGATATGGAGAGAAAAATTGGAAAATAAATAATTTGGTCAAAAGTAAATTGCAAGGATATTTTGGACATTTTCATGTATGCCTCTTGTTAGAAAATTCTAATGGAGCGGACCTACTTGCAACTATGTTAAAAAGTTTAAGAAAAGTGATTGCAATTACCAAACTTCAGGAGATGTTTTAGTGATGATCCAAAACTTCAGGGGAGGATTTTAACAATTTACCCAAAAATATATATGGTGGGTCATATGGAAAAAAATGATGGGTCCCAGTCTTATGATGCAGACATGGATCCCAGTCTTATGATAGCAGCATCCAACCGTCTTAGAATCATTGATTGAGTCATTGTTTCTTGGGAGAATGACTGTTCGTCCCACCTCAGAATTCTTAGCCCCACTGTACAGGTGGAATGAATCATGACTGTGGATTTTGCGGTGTACTTCTCTATTGTCTTTTTGGTAATATGACAGCTTAGAGGCTGATTGGAAACGGTGTGATAGGATCACTAGTACATTGAACCAGGCCAAGAACAGGTTAAAAAACACTGTTCATGACACTTGACAACTCTTTGGGAAGCAAAGAACAACTCAGCTCACCTGGTTGGAATCTGAAATCCAACGGTTCAGAATTCACATCTGTGCCCCAACGCACAGAGAGCGCCCCACTAGTGCCCCACAGCACATCCCAGCCGCAAGTACAGGAGATGTTCCCAATACATAGTTGGGATGTACAGTGGGGCACCCTCGGTGGGGCACAATGTGAATTTGACTGTTCATCAACTGATTTAATTTTGGTCTTTGGTTTGGTATTTCTGATCCTCCAACCAATGAAAGTATCAGTCCTGAGAAGGAAACACCAACCCTGATCAGTCTACCCATTGTTAGGAGAAAACTTTATCCACTAAATTGTGTTTTTGGCATTTATTAGCGCAAGGTATAGGTAGTTGAGAAGTAATTATAATGATTGTGTCACTCACAGTCAGCAAACCGGATTTGCTCCTCACACCATCTGGATAGATATTTTTAAAGCATGGGTGAAACATGTTGAGGTTGCTGGTGTGATGAACACTCTACGAGGAACATATTTGAATTCTACAATCACTACAGGCTACCCACATCCATCTCAAATCTACCTCAATTTCACTTGATCATTTTCCCTTGAAGAGTATAAATACAAATATGTAGAATACAAAGTTTTGTGCTACATATTTGTATTTGTACTCCTACCAAACTGAATGAGATGAGGAGAATCCAGTTTAGGGGCAATTATTTATAAGCGGGTCCGCATTGTTATAATCGATGATGCAATAATTTGGATGGTCCCTCTAAAATACGAGGCATGAGCTCAACCTCGCATATATCCATAGGACTTCACATGCACCCTGCTCTATTTCTCTATCCCCACAAGGCCCACATCATAAATATGATACATATAATGGGTTTAATTATGATACCGAAAAATGTGAGTATCATAAAAGTACACTATATATGATATATTATATATCATTAACGTATATGTGTAAGTAAAGGTAAAGATATAAATTAATATTATATTTATCAATTTTAACTTTTATGATCTGCACCAAAACTAAAATAAGAATGTACTTTATATATTACTAGTGTAATAGCACATATTATGCATATGCATAAGTATTAATCATATATGATATTGGATTTAACTTTTATAATTTGCATGAAAACCAAGGCAAATATTCACTTTTCATGGAAACAATGCAAATATCACTAGTGTAAGTATTTTGGGTAAATTATAGACTGCCACCCTATACATAGGGGGTGGTGAAACACTTAGCCTCCAAAATTATGTTTCGTGACAAAGACTCCCATAAATTATTCGTTTCAGCACTTTGCCCATATTCCATTAATAAGGTTGATGGTGAAGGTAAAATTATAAAATTACCCATTTGAGATTCAATGGACTAGAAGAAAAAAAATAGCTATTAAAATGACAAAATTGAGCATTCTAAATCACAAATATCTCTTTTGGGCTAAGTTATTGTGCTTCCACCCCCTAGGTACAGAGTTGGAGTTTGTAATTTACCCTAAATTTTATACATCTATTCTATATGCTTAAAATGCAGTTTGTAATTTATCCTAAATTTCATATGTCAGCTTATTCTCTGTCGTCCTCATATTGCTTCCCAACCCCTTAGAATTAACTATCTATTTATTTTTTAATTTTTTAAAAAGAAAAAAGAATTAAACATGAAACTATTTAAACTCAATCACAATTAAATGGGTTTCATTTTTATTAGGAAATTAAATGTAATCACTCTTGTATAGAATATGTGTACTTTTTAACACCAGCTCATGCATTACATGGATCTCTTCTAATATATATTTAAAATCATATACCCGTATGGGTCTAGGCCCAAGCGGTGGTAAGCCTAGCCCAATCCACCCCACTATCACCCTTAGAATTGGACGATTTACATTTAGTAATGCTTAGAGGCAACTTTTAAGCGCTAATGCAACATTGAGTTTTCATTCGAACCAATACAATGGCAGCATAGCAACTAGTTTGGAGGGATTGGCTTTTTTTGGGGTAAATTATAGATGCCACCCTATACTTTGATGGTAATGATACTTAACCCCTTGAATTTTATTTGCAATAAAGACCCTTGAACTTTTGGATTCCAATACTTTGATACTCCCCATTAAATTTTTGGGAGAATAATGATTCAGCCCAGGGTCAGAATTTATAGGCTCAAAGTACATTTGGTGTAGGTGCCAGTTCGGAATTGATGCTAATTCACGGGTGGGTATAGATGCATAGAGTGGGTTTTTGACCTTTTGAATGTTTATAACTATACAGTGGAAATCAGAAATCTACATTAGGCCTGTCCGTACTTCTCCATAAATTTTATTGGTAGAGGAAGCTAATTTACTAACATGCCTTTTTGAGATTCATATAGGTGAGAGGGTGACATTTCAAAATAACGAATACAGGTTGGGCGAAATACATTATTTCTTTCTCACCAACTTTGCTTATCGAACAAAACCCTCATTACAAGAAAGAAACATAAAGGGTTTATACAAACTAGACTAAGGGGCACATGCTATACACGTGCACAAGTAAGGATGAAAGGGCAAAGTTATAAGTTAATGATATGATACACTGATTTAACTTTTATGATTTGTATCAAATTCAAAACAAGTATCTATTTTATATGGCATAGATATGTAAGATGAGCAAATTGGTCCAAGAAATTAAGGAAACAGAAGTTAATTTGGGTTAATTAGTGACAGTTTTATTTACTGGTTGGGCAGGTTGAATATTGACATGTAACACTGAATATGATTTGTAATGGTTGAGTATGAATTTGTGACCATTAATTTGTATCAATTTAATGTGAGTTTGAACGGTTGAGTATGATTTATAAGGAATGTACTGATATCAATATTTTAAACTTTGAGTGAGACATATCATATATTAAAAAGGGAGAATGATGATTCAACCCAGGTCAGAATTTGTAGGTTCAAAGTAGTAAATATGGGTGTATAGGGAGTGGGTTTTTGACCTTTTAAATGTATATAGCTCTGCATTAGAAATCAGAATCAGAAGATCTTATTGAGATACGAAAAAAGTAGGATAGCTACTCATTAAACATTAATATAGTCCAAACTCCAAACAATTAGTACTGCTTTGATATAAATGCAGTCAAATCCCTTATAAGTGAGATTTGAGAACTGAGAGATCCACCCACCAACCAAAGTTGTATACGTGTATTAAGATAAAGATAAAAGAAACAGAGTAGTTATATGGAACGGGTCCACCAAGAGATGTACAACTACAGTGGATCCTTGTCCTATTTAATGCAGCTGCACTTGGACCAAATGTGGAATCTAAACGCACCTAACACCAAGATATCAAGACAAGGAGACATTGGGATTGGCAGTAAATCGATTTATTAGGATTTATCGGGTCGAATGGTTTTACTGTTCAAATCGAATGGTTGGTCCGTTCTGACAAAAAAAATTAATAAAATAAAAATCAGTCAAAACTGTTCAAACGGTTAAYTGCTCGGTTCAGCGGTTTGTTGATCAAAATTAACGGTTTTTATGAAAAATCCAGTTTTAAGGAAAACCGGAACCGATCACCTGACCGATTCCCGRTCTTTCCRGTCCGACCATCTGGTCTGGCCCGATTTTAAAAACCATGGTCAACAGGATGAATTCGGCTAAAACTTGTCTCAACTCCAATCCACTCGAAGCAATTCAACCCAAACTCAACTTGACCCAGTTAAATAGAGACTTAGAGAGGAGATCCTGAACCCTGCCCTCCACCAAGCTCACTTTTACAAAAATTCCAATGCGGCAATATCAACAATAGGTTGGATTTAGAATGGGTTTACTTCAACCTAGACCCGACCCTAAAGCCCATAGGTTTGGATCAGTAGATTCAGTACAGGTTTACCACATAAACCCAACTCACTGATATCCTTAACCGTGCCTCGTAGGGAGAGTCTTATGCATGACATAGGCTATCAAACCTGAAAAATAATCCTAAGTTGTTATATCAGGCTGCTCATCTGTTGTCGCAGGAAGCTAAGAACTAATCTGATGATTCTGTAAGGTGGAACTTATCACAAACTTGTATAGACTTTCTTTTTTAATGCTATTTTAGTTTATCTATCAAAAAAAAAAAGCTGAACAATAAAAACCCCAAATTTTTTCCTTATATGGACCAACTGGTGGGAGATCAGAGGTTTATTTTCACATTAATAGAAGGTTAAAGGGGTGTTCTATAACATGAATGTTTCTATTTTCATTTATTTTTAAAATTTCTATATCAACAAAAATAAATAAATAAATAAATAAATGAATGAATGAATAAAACAATGTTCTTCATTTCATCATCTACCAAGGCGCTGTTTAAATGAATACACTCGTTGAATTCATTTGATGGTTCGGATAACTAATTTAYTGTTTTCTTTTCATCTAATCAAGACAATGCCATTTTTTATGGAAAAGTATGGACAGACCCATTGCAGATTTCTGAATCCCTCTGCAGACCTATAAAAATTCAAAATGTCAAATACTATCACTCTATATATCAATGCCCGTCTGTGAATTGACATCAATTTCGACCGGGCACAATCCCCAACTATACTTTGGGCCTAAGACTTCTGATGCTGGGTTGAACCGTCATTCTCCCTTTTTTATTGGTGATGCAGCTTTAACCCTACATATGGGCCAGGTGCTATATGCTAGACCTGGTCAGTGGGTTGGTGACAAATTACACAGAACCCACTTGCACATAATGTCAAGATCTACTTTCCGTAATTTGAACCCATACCTCTAATAAGGATACTTTATGACCAACTAGAAATCACGTAGATTTGACAAGACAATAACGATTAAGGAATGGGATATGCTCCTCACACAGGGGTGCCTCACATGCACATCCGCTGTGTATTGGGGACATCTCCCCTGAATAATAACTTATAAGTACGGGAGATCTTCCCAATGCATGGTAAGAAGTGCATGTGAGGTGTGTGAGGAGCAGATCTGGTCTCAACAATTAAATGGTGATATCATCACCCAAAAATTCTCATCTCCATGAGGGACCAATAATCACACCCTTTGTTTGCTAATAAATAGATTATTTTGTTGATAGGAGAAATGGGGATGGATGGATGTCCCCCATGAATGGTAGTTCTTCAATAAAATAAGATAAGTATTACCTCATCTTAAAGATAGAAAACGATTGGAGATATGGAGGTTATAATTTAGTTAACAAAAGTATAACAATATATTCGGAATAATCCAAAATACAACCCAAATAGTGTATGTATTAGCAAGTAAAACACAGACATCACAAGTTCATAGTAACAATCCAACAACAAAAACAATGATAGTGAATGTACGTGCAAGTAAAAGAGAAAGAACTAACTGAGATTTATATTTAGATCGAGCCTCGAGTCTCGTTGGCTCAATGCAGTCTTTGAATCTAATTTTGCTCCCTTTTAGATGATATTCTTAATGCCTGGGATTTCAGTGTCAAACTTCAAGGAGAGAAGTTTAGTTGCCTTTCAACTAAAGCTCATGGAACCGCAGTCACTTATCACCCCTCCAGGCGGTAGGGGGATCAAAATCACGGAACCACAGGCTTTGGGTGGTATATCCAGTGGCCTCATGGCGCTACAGACCGAGCCCAGGCTTATACTTTAGGTCCAAGGTCTAGGCTGAGCCAAGCCTGATCCTGAGCTATAACCCTTATCATTGGTGTTAAGCCTGGCCCATGATCACCCCTAATGTGCGCCGTGCTCTCTGCCCAACCCCATCCCGATTTCACTGTATGTCTAGTAAGTAATGCTCGGAAAGAATAAATAAATAAAAGACAAGGAAAGGAAGATCAAGATGTTATCTTTTGCAAATAGTGGTTGTTAGTTGTTACAGATATGGCAGGTCCAACATTACCCTACTCAAATTCTCCCATTCCTTCAAAAGTTGTGTACGCTAACAAGAAAGAGGCTCTGCCATTGCCTATTGTGTAGTAACTTGAAGATCCAAGCTACAGTGTTCAAACTTCAAAGCGATAGTCCTTATACAAGAACAATTGGTGTACGATCTTGTCTGATGCAAGGAAAGGCAAAAACGTGTTAGAGAGGCCTCAGAATTAGGGAAAACCTACTATTCTGATTTCCTCAATGACTACTAATTAATGGTTTCCCATGTCGTTTACTTATCAAAAAACAAAGAGAGTCGTTTAATTACTGAAATATCACCGTCTTTTATTGAATTAGTTGACATGTTCCAATAAGCTACTTTGCTGATTTAATAACAATTGTGAAATCAATAGGAAGCCTCAAAATTCTCTAAGATAATTTTCTTCTCTTTTGGGGGGAGCATCAGATTACAGAAAAGCCTTATGGTATTTCCTTGTAAAACTCGTCCAAAGGGCTATCATAGATGGAGACAGAAAAAGAAGATGGCTCCTGCCGTTAGCAAGAGAAAGCATACAAAGAATGAATTGAAACGTCCATGTTATAAACATTCCAAAAGAATGAAAAAATGAATATGAACATTAATAGCAAAAAAAAGAGAAAAAAAAAGAAGCAGCTGCTCTTTAGATATGCAACTTCAAGCAGTTATGTGAAAATGGTCACAACATTTCTTCCATAACCCCTAACAATTAACAGTCTTGGCACGTTCTCCACTAATAAATCCATGTACTCCATGTAGAAGCATGCTGGGTGACTGGCTGGTGGAGGTGGAAGGCTTACAAGCACCACTGCCGCCATCCTTGAATATCTGAGTATTGTAGAATTCAATTTCAGGGTTGTGTAAAGGAATTTCTCCACCTGCTGCTCATTCACAACCACAGGTTTTCCATCAGCCATTAGTGGGGTACCCTCCTTACGAGCTATTTGTTTAATCTCTGCTATATAGGCAGCTATGCGTCTCTGAGCTGCAGTGAAGGCCTCCATTGACTCATCCTGCTGTCCACAACCCTCCACGTGGGCCTCCCATGATTTCATTGTTATGACTATCACCTCTGCCTGCATCCGGAGATCATAGAGGTACTTCTTCACATCTTCCTTGAGCACATCTGCCTCTGCATCCTCCTCAGCAATGCAAAAGACCTGGATTTTACAGCACTCAAAGCTCTCCTTAGTGAGCAGCAGCTGAGAGAGGAGAAGCATGAGACCTCCATCTCTGACAATCCAGTACAAGTCAATGGTACCATACTGTCTCTGGTACTCATTGGGCCACTCATCGAGACCCTTGACAATAACAACAGCCTTGTTGGCAACAATGCAGTCACTGATGATACTAACAAAGGTGGCTGGAATATAGGTCAGGTTCTCCCGGCGCCAAATCTCAGGGTATCGCATCACCACAATGTTAGGCTTGAGATTGCCAAGGCCCATAGTTTGGACAATCCCACGGAAACCATCACACATGTTGCGGGCCACCACAATCTCAGCTACACCTTCACAGCGCCTGTAGTCTATGTAGGTAGCAAGCTGCTTGCAGGCAGTTTTAGCATCCTTGGCACACTCATGGTAGTCCCCATCAATGATGGAGAAAAAGATGGACATTCCTCGACCCTTCTTCTTCATGCAATTGGCAAAGTCAGCAAGTTTTGGATGACAAGGAACATTCTCTGGTAGCTTTCCCCATGGTCGACAAAATACAAGAGGGATTGGGTACCAATTCTTTGGATGAACTTGGTTTGCTGCAAGTGATTATAATAGATAGGTTAGTCTCCACAATCTAATAAGTAAAACAGCAGCAGCAGCAGCAGCAGCAACAACAACAACAACATAAAATTGTCTTAACCTACATGATTCATGTGCGTGTCCATTGAATCAAATCATTTCATAAATGAGCCACCACTTAGATTTGACATGGTCCATAAATACAAATCATAATGATGCTAGAGCAAAGTGGTCAATTATGGAATTGTTTGAATGTATTCTTTGTATTTTTTGATAGTAAGATGTGGTTATTGATACTGGAGTGATTTTTCAGTATATTATGCTTATAGTTGGTGCTTCTCATAAAGGCAAGTGGTTCTAGGTGCCAAATGAGCGGTTTTGGATTTTCCCTCTATCTTCTCTATAGTTCTGAAAACAGAATTTATAGCCATCAAAAGCTCACAAGTTCTGCACTGAAGGGGTTCATTCAACTTCCTTGAAAGTCTAAAACTAATATAGGTATGTTTTTCTTCAGTTTACTTAATAAAAAAAAATTCCTGTTTCTGGTAGTTTTTTAATCTTCTTTTTGTGCCACCAATTGTGGTAAGAGTGCTGAACAAGATAAAAGCCTATTTAAGRCAGTTGGGTCCATCAAGGTGTATACCAGAGGTCCATGTAAGAAAGTTCAATATCTGTTGGCCGTAGACAGTTGTAACAAGATTAACAGAATGCAAAGGTAGTGTATAAAAAAGGAAAAGAGAAGAATAAGAGTTTAGAGTTTTCCTCCTAAGCCTCTCTCTTTTCCTTCTGGAGGCAGAATCTCCCTTGAAGTAAGACTCCTGGGGTGAGCAGGAACTCACCAATTCTGCTATCAGAGCAAAAGCAAGATTCGTCAAACCCTCTGGTGAACAACAAAGAAGTTGAAAGCAGAAGACTTCAGCCAGGGTAGCACAAGGAACGGCAGAAGCTACTCCCAAGTGGTAAAGATGGATTTCCAATATTCAGTGGCCAAGATCCTCTGTCTTGGATTTATTGTGCGGAGAAATACTTTGACCTCCAAGAAATCACCGGTCACCAGAGAGTATCAGTGGCTTCAATTTACCTTTAAGGAGAAGCAATTCACTAGTTTCAGTGGTACAAACGATCACACTCTCAACCAACTTGGAATGACTTCATGGAGTCTCTCTGCATCAAATTTGGGCCTTCCTCTTTTGAAGATTTTGATGAAGCACTGGGCAAGATTCATCAAGTTGGGATGGTGTGAGAGTATCAGGTGGAATTCGATCAATTGGCGACAAGAGTACAAGGTTGGCCGAAAAAAGTCCTCATCGGTTGTTTTGTTGGGGGTCTCAGAGACGATCTTTGTATTGAGGTCAAAGCTATGCAGCCTAATATGGTAGCCATAGCTATAGGATTAGACACTCCATGAAGACAAGATCAATGGACTGAGAAAGAATTGTCAAGTAGGAGACCCATCCTTGAGACATCATCGGTTAGGACAGAACTACAAGGACACTATCCACCCACGCTACAGAAAACCCATGCAATTCCATTAAAACGGCTGTCATGTTTGGAGATGAAAGATTGCCGGGAGAGAAGCCTCTGCTTTAACTGTGACAAAAAATTCTCCCCCAGTCATCACTATAAGAAACAACAAGCATTTTTGTTATAGACCGACTCTGAAGAATGTAGGGGAGGAACCTATTGAGAACTCAGGTGAACCAGAATGAGGAACTGAATTCAATTAACCAGCCATTTGCCTACAAGCTCTTATAGGTCCGCACTCAACCAGGACAATGAGGGTGATGGGTGGGCCGATGTGTCTCGGTGCTCATTGATAGTGGGAGCACTCTAACTTTGTAACAGTGAAGCTCACCAAACAATTGGGGTTACCTGTGTAACCTACTACTCCCTTCTTTGTACATGTGGTGAATGGGGGAGGTATCCGATGTGAGGGGGTCTGTGCCAAGGTGGCATTGCTCATTAAAGGTTGTGAATTTAGGATGGACCTTCATCCCTTCGACTTCTATGGGTCGAACGTTGTGTTAGGAATCCATTGGTTAAGCAAATTGGGCCTGGTAACACATGACTGGGCCAAGCTTACCATGGCTTTCCTCCAAATCAGGAAGCCACACCACATCAAAGGAATCGGGCTGAACACAGTCCACCAAAGTYGTCTGCAAACCATACTCAAAAACTGTCAACCAACAATGAACACCACTCTTATGAGTCGTCCTAGCTACTCAGGCCCAACACTCTTGATGGGAGGATTGCGGATGCTTTAGAATAGAAGCCTAAGAGAAAGAATTCCAATTACTATTGCAGGAATACTCAGACATCTTTCAAGAACCAACAGAGCTGCCACCATCTAGAGAACAAGATCACTGGATTTCGATACAACTGGGAGCCGTAATAGCAAACATACGGCCTTATAAGTATCCACATTTCCACAAAACAGATTCATTATCTTGGACATGTCGTCTCACCCGGTACAGTTACAACAGACTCGGGAAAGGTTCAATGCATGCTAGTTTGGCCATGACCCACTTCTGTAAAGAACCTTCAGGGGTTTCTGGGTCTTACAGGATATTACCACCAATTTATACAGAATTATGGTACTCCGGCTTCTCCTCTAACACACTTACTAAAGAAGAACAACTTCAAATGGTCTGAAACAGCTAATTCAGCTTTTACTACACTGAAGCATGCTCTAATTACCCCTCCAGTGTTAACATTACCAGACTTTTCTAAAGAATTTGTAGTAGAATCATATGCGTTAGGCACGGATCTAGGAGCTGTTTTACTACAGGAAGGGAAACTAGTGGCTTATTTCAGCAAAACCATCTCAGAACAAGCCCAAGGGAAATCAACATATGAGAAAGAACTGATGGTTGTGACCCTTGCAATTCAAAAGTGGAAAGGGTATTTACTGGGTCGCCACCACTACTATCCACACAGATCACAGAAGTCTAAAACATTCGGTGGAACAACCAAGCCTCTCAGAAGTTCAACAAAAGTGGTGGTATAAATTGTTAGGTTTTGATTTCACCATTTAATATAAATCTGGCCTCACTAATATGATTGCCCATGCATTCTCACGGCAACATGAATTGGGCCAACAACTATCTGTGTCTCAGCCCATTTACCCCTTGGTGGGTCAGCTGAAAGAAAAGGTCTCTCAAGACCTTACTAAAATTCGGAATCAGCTTATGCAAGGCAAGGGCCACCTACCTGGATATTCAGTTTTCAACGTCTGGCCCTCCTAGAACTATTTCATGCCTCTCTGGGGGGTGGTCATTCTGGAGTCTTATGCACTCACAAAAGGTTGGCTTCACATTTCCATTCAGTAGGCATGAAGAAGCACATCCATGATTTTGTAGCCCAGTGCACCATATGCCAAAGACACAAGTATGATACTCAAACACCAGCTGGTCTACTGCAGCCCATCCCATTTCCTGATCAAGTTTGGAGGAAATCACGATGGACTTCATCATAGGCCTTCCGGTTTCATTGGGTAAGACAGTCATTGTAATCTTTGTAGCGGACTCTCTAAATATGCCCACTTTGCACCATTGACAGCAGCACAAGTGGCCAATCTTTTCATTCAGAAGGTCACTTGTCTCCATGGGACACCAAGAACTATCATTTCAGATTGTGATGCAGCCTTCATGAGCAAATTCTGGTCTGAATATTTCAAGGCCCAAGGGACCAAGCTACACCACTGAACCAGCTACCGTCCACAAACGGATGGCCAATCCAAGGTGGTTAATCGCACATTAGAAACTTATCTATGATGTTTTGCAAGTGATTACCCTCGGACGTGGCTCAACTGGTTATCGTGGGCTGAGTATTGGTAAAATACCTCGTCCAATGGATCACTACAAGCAATCCCATTCAAAGCTCTATATGGACATGACCCACCATCCTTATTACCCTATGAAAAATGCTCAACTGCATTTGCGGAAGTAGATGATTATTTGGCCCAGCGAGACACTGTCCTTAAGGACCTTAAAACCCACTTACTACAGGCTCAACAATAGATGAAAATTCACTATGACAAGAAGCACTGGGATGTCTCCTATGAGTTAGGGGACTGGGTTTACCAAAAACTTATCCTGTCAAAGAGAATCTCCCAGAAGCTTGCCCCTCGATTCTATGGGCCATTTCAGATCCTTGAGAAGGTGGGTAGGGTTGCCTAAGCTAGACCTGCCAGCCTCATCCAAGTTACATGCCACCTTCCATGTTCCCTGCTGAAGAAACACCTAGGGCCCACAGCTCCTGTTTCACCAACATTACCAGAGTTCTTAGGTGAGGGGAACTTGCTACCGGAACCAGTTGAAATTGTGGATTACAAAAGGATTAAGAAGGGTAGTGCCACAGTTCAATAAGCCCTAATCGTTTGGAAACATCTCCCATTTGAAGATGTTACATGGGAAGACTACCATACTATCTTGCACCAGTTCAGTCATCTCAACCATGGGGACAAGGTTGCTTTAATGGGGGATGGAATTGGTAAGAATGCTGAGCAAGATAAAAGCCCATTTAAGCCAGTCGGGCCGATCAAGAAGGTGTATACCAGAGGTTCATGTAAGCAAGTCCGAAATCTGTTGGTTGTAGACAGTTGTAACAAGATTAACAGAATGTAAAGGCAGTGTATAAAAAGGAGAAGAGAAGAATAAGAGTTCAGAGTTTCCCTCCTAAGTCTCTCTCTCTCTCTCCCCTTCTGGAGGTAGAGTCTCCCTCAAAGTAAGACTCCTGGAGTGAGCAGTAACTCACCAAATTTATCTAAAATTTGAGTGCTCTCATAGATCTTCATTTTCATCATACTAAGTTTCATCTCAAAACTCTACCTAAGATTATGTTTTCGCCACAAAACAGAAATTGTCTTAGACATACTTTGAACTTTACCAAACTTGTTTCGTCACAAAACAGAAGTTGAAAAATTCTATCTTCGACCTATTTTCCTTACTCTGGAATTTCTTCACAAATTTGGAACAAAATATGCAATTATTATAGTTAAGGATTGAAACCATTCCTAACCTAAATGCTAAAAGTTTTAATGGGAAGGATTGGGATTGATGTCATGTCTATTGCAGACAAGTGAGTTAGGAAAAGGAATCTAGGGATCTTATTGTTGTGTCAAATCTAACAACCCACATATAATTTGCACTATATGGCCTGGGAAAATGAGAAAATATATGCCTCTTCTTTCTTCCATAACATTCTTGTGACTTAACTAAATCTGAAGCAGTATGACTTGTTAAAAGCTTACCCACAAGTTTATTTACTGCTTAAGATGAAATTGCAGATGTCTAATTATGCTTGAGCATAGCTAGACATCTCATTCATGCTTTTCCTGGAGGTTTAAAACATCAATAAGTTCAGCTTAAGAAGCCCAATAGGCATATACATGGGTCTTATGCGATGTGTTGATGTTTTAGACACATTGTGTAATCTATAGTGGTAGTCTTTGATTATTTATTATTTAGATAGGAAGTGGGGACCATGGCACTCTTGTTGGGTCCTTTTTGAACAGTTATTTTAAGTGTTTTACGCTGTTTTATGTGTTAGCCACCCTATAAGGGCATATTGGTCTTTGTACTCTTTATTATTTTAGACTATAAATAATACTGAAGAGGGAGGCCAGCATTATTGCTCTCTTATATCTCTCAAATCTCTTCTCTTCTCTTTCTCATCTCTTCTCTTCTTCAAGAAATATTCTTTTCTTTTATAGATTTTTTTTTATTATTATTATTTCAACACTTTTTTACTTGGTATCAGAGCTCGGCTAGGGTTTCTTGGAGTTTTTCCATGCAGTCCTTGATCAGATGATTGCATGAGGAGATAAGGGGCTAATCGATCTACTTCAAATTGCCCAATTCTTGGATATTTTGGTGTGATCTAGTCATCAAGAGGGTGATCTATGTTTTGGCATCAAAATTAGGAAGAACTGGAGTGCGAGGAAGAGTCTTAATCAAGTTGGACTCTTCAAATTTTATCTGATCTTGGGCACTCAGGTATTGTTGGACTTCTCTAGGTATTCTGTAGGGGGCGGTTAGGTTTCTAGAATTTTTTGGGCCTTCTGGAGTGGCCGATTCACTTTTCTCTCTGGTGGGAGATAGTGGGAAGAGAGAGATTTCTCTCCAGATAGACTTTTCTTCTTTTGGAAAGGTCTGTTACCTTTGTGTGTGAGATCGATTTGATCTTGGAGGCTCTCTACCTAATTGTTTTCTACTATTGAACTGTTTGAAGTAAAATGGAGAGTTGGAGTATCGAGCAGAAGTCCATCGGTAACATGGGTCTGGGTGTTGGAGGTAGTAGTGATATTTTTTGGTCTGGAATTATTACTATAGTGAAATTTGATAGTACAAATTACCTAGAATGGGCACAATCAGCCAAGATGGCCACTGGTGCTTGTAGGAAACTGGGGTACATCACTGGGGAGGAGAAGAAACCTGATACAGATCCCTACCAGTGGGTACAGGAGAATTACATGGTGATGACTTGGTTGTGTAACTTTATGTTACCTCACATTGGAAAAATTTTTTTTGTGGACTAATACTGCAAAGGAGATTTGGGATGGAGTGACTGAAACCTATTCCTAGAAACAAAATGTAGCTAGAGCCTATCAGTTAAGGAATTAGGTGATTAGTAGAAAACAGGGAGATAGACCTCTTGCCACCTATTTCTCCATGCTGAAAACTCTTTGGCAGGAGATTGACCACTTAGAATTGTGGTCTGCGAGAGTATGAAGGATGCAACAACCTATCAGGGGTTGGTAGAAAAGAACAGGATTTTTAAGTTCTTGGCTGGGCTGAACCTTGATTTTGACATTGCTAGGCAACATCTCCTTTCTAGAGAAAGTGTGAATCTTTCTCAAGCTTATGCCTTTGTCTCTGGAGAGGAGAGCAAGAGGAGGAATGTCATGTTGAGACAGCCTGGGATTGATCAGTCAGCTATGGTTAGTACAGTTAAATCTAAGCTAAATGGAGACAGGGGGAGTAGTGAGGCCAGGAAGGAGGACAAGGACTTGGTGTGTGACTATTGCAAGAAKACTAAGAATACTAGAGACACTTGTTGGAAGCTTTACCCTCATCTTGTACCGACTCGGATCAATTACAGGAGACCCTTCAGGACCCCTCTCCCAAGTTGATTTGGAGTCCATTGTAGCAGTAGCAGTGAAGACCATAGTTGTCAAGGCATCACCTAGGAGCCCTTGGCTGGGCGCCTCGCCTAGGCGACTAAGTGCCCACCTAGGCGACAAAAATGACAAGGCGGGCGCCTTTTATAATGTCATTTATATTGATGTATCTTATTAATGTTGTGTTAATAAATTTTATTATATGCTATATATATATCAATTATACTTTGTTTTAATGTTTTACTATTGAAATTTAAAAGATCAAAGGGTTTTGATGAGAGAAAAAGAAAGAAAGAAAGAAAGAATAGAATAATAAAGTTCTTTTTTTCTATTCTCTCTCTCTCTAATTAAATAAAACAGAAACTCCATCCTTGTTTTTTTTTTCTAGTTTACTTTCTATCTTGAATGCTTATCATATAAAGTTAATAACCTTCTTTAGCTGCTAATTAATATGAATTTTCTCTATTAAATACTAATTATAGTAGTATTATTTTTGAAAATAATGAAATTAATACATGTAAAAAGATTTTTATCTTTTAGATGTGATGATTTGCCACATTTTTAGAGGAAATTTAATGTTCTTAATAAAGAGAATTACTATTTTTTCAATTAACATACATGCTGAATGGTATATAAAACTAGGAAACTAGCCAAAAGTCAGTTTTTTATATTATAAACTTTTATCGCCTAGGCGACTAGGCACCCCAATGTCGCCCAGAATCACCTAGACGCCTTGAAAACTATGGTGAGGACTGAATTGGAAAAGAATGGACAACTTATGAATAAGAAGGATTCAACCATTTCTAGTTCTTCAGATGGGCATGACAGTGCAGGAGTCAACCATACTACTTCCTTTGCTCATGCAGGTAGATCATATGCAGTTGCAAATCATGTATCCACCTTAGGTAAGGAGGGACCTCCCTGGATTATAGATTCAGGAGCACAGGCAAAAGACCAATATATTTACCCTTTTTAGTTCTTACCAGTTGTGCTCTGGTAGAGATAACGTCTCTATAGCAGATAGTTCCCATATTCCCATTGGTGGGAAAGGGATAGTTAGGGTGACAACCGGAGAAGTCTGCTTGCCTATGTCTCCTCTGAACTACAGTTGGGTGATGTCTTCACCAAAGGGGCTGCAAAGAACAAGCTTGAATACAATCTATGCAAGTTGGGAATGTGTGACATTTACTCCCAACTTGAGGGGGAATGTTGGGGTTTTAAACAAATTGTGTAGTCTATAGTGGTAGTCTTTGATTATTTATTGTTTAGATAGGAAGTGGGGACCATTGCACTCTTGTTGGGTCCTTTCTGAGTAGTTGTTTTAAGTGTTTTATGCTGTTTTATGTGTTAGCTGCCCTATTAGGGCGGCCAACATTATTGGTCTCTTTTCTCTCTCAAATCTCTTCTCTTCTCTTTCTTCCTCTCTTCTTCTTCAAGAAATATTCTTTTCTTTTACAGATTTTTTTATTTTTTTTATTTATTTTTTATTTTTTTATTTCAGCACTTTTCTACTGGAACTAAAGTATTCTTAAGAAAGCAGGATAACATGAAACTGCTGTGCATTGAGAATTAAATAACTAGATTTTCCTGCATTGCACTTTTTTGTTTTGTTTTTCACTTGTCAGAATGAAAGGAAAAGCAAAGGAACTTAGAAACATTGGAAGCACATTTCCAACATATTTAGGCTAAATGTTTCTATGCTACATTTGCCTTGTGTTGAGGATATTGTCCAGATTTGTTAGTTGTTTTTATTTATTATTTGTTTAGATAGGAAGTGGGGACCACAACACACTTGTTGGGACCACAACACATTTATTATTTGTTTATGTGTTAGCTGCCCTATAAGGGCATATTAATCATTGTACTCTTTCTATTAATTGAAGTATAAATACTAATGGAGAGGGCGACGGGATCTGATTTGCTCTCTCTTTCTTTCTCAACTTCTCTTCTCTTTCTCTTCTTCCACAAGAAACACTTCTTTTCTTTACAGATTTTTGATTTAGTATATTTCTACTCCTTGTACCCTCTACCCAAGGATTAAAGTATCGATACAATACACCCGATACGAGGCATGTGCGTATCATATCTGTATCCATGCTCACCAGCCAGTCATGCGTATCGGCACGATACATCACTATATTAGTGCATATTGCACTGTATTGGTGGATACAGCCCAATACTCACCGATAAGGGAGGCGTATTGGACCCTAATTTGATGACATTCAAACCTTGATTTAAGACTTAATTTTCCCCAAAAATTTAATAACTGAAAATTATAAAATTAATTTATTTTATTTATCTTAAATGATTTATATATTTTATTTTCCATATAAATTATATGTTAAAAATAAAAAAAAAACTTATTATTTGAAAAAATAGAGTTATTATTTATACAAAATACTAAATAAATAAATTTCCCAAAAAAAATAATAAAAACTTAACTAAATAATGTAAGAGTTAAGTTTCCCCAAGATTTTAATAAAAACTGAAAATTATAAAATAATTTCTTTTATCTACCTTAAATGATTTATATGTTTTATTTTAAAATTATATGTAAAATAAACAATTGTATGTTAAAAATAAAAGTATATTTATTATTTTAAAGATAGTGATTATTTATATAAAATACTAGAAAAGTTTACCAAACATTAATAAAAATTGAAAATTATAATCATAAAAACTGAAATAGAGAGATAATTATTGTATGATATGTACATCTTCCAAAATCCCGATAATGTTGATTGTAATGTTTCTCTTCATATAACCTATTAAGTGTGCACATCTCATGTATTTATACCATTTCATAGTTAATTCAGCTTTAGATTTAGTGTTATTAACATATTTGTGTGATTTGTATGCATTTCCCTAGTGTATCCAAGCATTTTTCATATCTTTCGTCTGTATCCATGCATTTCCAAAACGTATCCGTATCTGAGCTGTCCGCTACAATACTTTAATCCTTGCCTCTACCAATTTTTCTGGACTCTGAATCAATAAGAATATAAACCAAGCTGGTCTCCAAGCACAAGGGTTAGGATCATGTCCAACTTTGATATGATGAAGTGGACATTTTCTTCAGGACATGTTATTGACTCATCAATAAAACTGAATGATTAAGTTTTATAACAAATCCATAAGATTCCATGCTAAATGGAGCTGAATGTTGAAATTAAGACACCACACATCCATATAATGATTAATGAGTATACTAGAGATGCACATTCAAGGTGGGTGGCTAGTAAGATCAGAAAGGAAGAATACTGAAACAAGCCAATTCATGGAGATAATTGAAAGGATCAGTTCAGTCAACAATAAGACAAGATCCATACATTGTTTCCACATGGGTGCAGTAATTGAATAGGCATAGGTTCACTAAATCATAAAGAGTATGTGTATTTGCAGCTTTATAGTATTGATAGCATTTGTTTATCATAGTATTTAACAACTGGGATGAAGCCCAGCAGTTGGCTGCACTTTCATTACTCAAATGCTCCACACAATACCTAATCAGTGAGAMGCAGTCCAGCCTGCCAAGAGCAGCAAATTATGGTTGGACCAAAAGTTTGTACCAAGTGGCTGACATGGTCCAACATTACTCTAAATCATGCAATGTGTCAATCTAAAAAACCATAAAATAAATATAAYATTCAGAGCCAAGCACAGGAATCATTCTGATTTCAAAACCTATTCCCTGAAATCTTCTAGCAGTTGGCCATGCTAGTGAAAGAGGAAGAGAAATTGTTCAGAATAGCAACAATCATTTTCAACATTTTCAGAATGTATAAATGTACCTCCTAGTGATCGAAGGCTGCGAAGAGCAAGTTGGAAATATGCACTTTTGAAGCCATCACCCCAGTCCCCGGCTTTCCCCTTTAGGATCACATAATAGTATATTAGGCTAGCAAGGGCTAGAGACACCACAGTGAATAACCAAGAAATCAGGAACATGATCACTGCACCAATAACAAAAGCAGCATGTAAAATACGGTACTTAAAAGGAACATTTACACACACAAGTTTACAAGGATAACAATAATAAGCATGGAGAATTCTAAAATATCTGGGTCTAAACACACTGGACATTAATATTCTAACCATCCATAAGCAATTCAAGAAATCACAATAGATACAGGTATTATCTCAATAAACAAACAAACTAGGGAAATAGTGACAAAGCAATGCCAAGGTACATGTGCAATAGGTAGGATTCAAGAATCTATTGTTCAACACTAGGAGATCTCCTAAAAATGGAAAACATCCTGAGTTCATTTTTCCTGGATCAACCCCTACATCCTTATTTGTCATCCAAAAGAAGGTAACTTGGACTGAACTTTTAAACATAAGCAATGAAATATGACAAGTTGACATTTCAGACCTTGAGTGCGAGAAAAGCAATTATTATTCTCAGCCTGAGCCTCATGATACATCTCATATGTTACTCCATATGCAAATTCATAAGAAAACAAGAAGAAAGTTCCTGATGTAGTGCTAAAAGATGTGACAGTTCAAACCCAAGGATGCTCATCTTAATCATGGTTCACAATATTGGTGAGATTTAGTGAAATTTACCCAGATTCTCCTCATTTTGGTAGGTGGAAGTACAGAATTTTTTAAGAATCTTTTTCCTAATATCTCTAATATTTTGCCAATATGTTGATGATATTTTAGATTTCACTGATAGGCTATATGTTCGAGGTTTAAAACCTTAGAATATTATTAAGATCTTTCTAATATTTCATTAAAATAGTTGTGAAGCACACCTGCTAATAATTCAGAAAATATAGAAAAAGAGAAGAAAGGAGAAGTTTCAGCAGAAGTTTGTTAAAGAAGAATTAAGAAGAGAAGAGAAAAGAGTTCGATAGGTAGGCTTCATGGGTGTAGCAGTGAGGAACAGATTGTGATCTGTTGCAGAATCTAATTCCCTATTCGTGAGGTGTATTGTGATGCTTTATGGTGCTGAAAGTGGAAGACAGAAATAGTGTTGTTGCTAAAACCTATGATAGTAAGTACCCTAGTAATAATCAGTTGTTGGTGTGTAGTTGGTGACTAATTAGTGAAGTGGAGTGCCAGACTAGTAGTATAATTTCTTTCATTTTCCTTGTGCAGTCATGGGAGACAGCAGTGAATAAAAGTCTAGTGTGATGGTCCCTTCTGATTATCTGAATGTGCAGACGACATCTATCAAACTGAATGGGGGAGAATTATGTGCCTTGGGCTAAATCTGTTGAAGTTTTTCTGAAAGCTAAGAAGAAAGTGAAGCATGTGAGGGAAGATAAACCCCCAACTGGTTCTCAAGGATATGATGAGTTGGAATAAGATGATGAGCAAATTATGACATGGCTAAGGAATAGTATGAAACCCAAAATCAGTGTGAACTTCATGTTTTTAGATACAGCCAAAAAGGTTTGGGATCATGCAAAGAAGTTTTATTCTAGACAAGACAACAATGCTAGGGTTTACCAACTGTACCAAGAGTATTTCAATCTGCAATAGGGGAATCAAAGTCTTGAAGAATATTATGCTAGTATGAGAAATCTGTGGAATGAGTTGAATGTGTATCATCCTCTTACATCTAATATCAAAATTCAGCAACAATAGAAAGAGCAATCGGATGTCACCAGATGTTTTGTAGAGTTGAAGTCTGAATATGAACCGGTAAGAGCACAGATACTAGGTGTGTATGCTCTTCCCTCTCTCGAGGAGGTGTTTGCTTGTCTTCGGAGGATCTTAGTTGGACCCACGGAGAACTCCACTATATCAGATAGGTCTGCGTTTGCAGTAACGAGAGGGGGAGGACGTGGAGTTAGAGGAGGAGCTCGGGAAGGTTAGCCTGGTCGTGGTGGTGGTAGTGGACCCATGTATGGTCGTGGTGGTGGTTGTGTTGGAGGTCGAGACTTAAGGGTTGCCCGTGGCAGAGGACGTAGTAATGATCGAAGGAGGTGTACACATTGTGGTATGGAGGGACAGACTATCAACTTCTGTTATGAATTATGATTTACATGGCCCACCTTCGACCCGAGCAAATCACGCAGCGGTAACTAGTGGTGGTTCGAGACAAGAATCTCAGCAAACTGATCAGATACCTTCTACATCTACAGATACCTCCAGAAAGGAGATGATGAGTGTTTCACAGGATGAGTATGAGCGGTTCATTCAGGCTACGTCTAAGTAGAACACGATACCCTTGCACTCCCAGGTATGGCTTATCTGGCATCCAAACCTTTCCATTGGATTATCAATTCTAGATCCAATGTCGATTCTAGAGGTTCCGAATCTGTTACTCTTGCTAATGATTCCAGGTGTGTTTTCCTCCCTTTCTCTGTCCACATCACAATTTGTTACTCTTGCTAATGGTTCTACATCCTCCACTAGAACCTTCGTTTCCAAACCTTGACCTACCCATTGCTTCGAGAAAAGGTAAATGTATAGCTCATTGTATTTCCAAACACCTTTCTTACAGATTGTTGTCCCCATCCTACTATGCCTTTCTAGACTCCATTTCCTCTCAACCCATCCCAAAGTCTGTTTCAGAAGCCTTAGCCACACCAAAATGGAGGGGTGCTATGAGGACTGAAATTGAAGCCCTTCATTAAAACAATACTTGGGAAGGAAAGTGTTTCAAAAGGAAACTACTGGGTGAAAGTGGGTTTTCAGTATCAGTATCGTGTAAATGGGTCAATTGAGAGGTATAAGGCTTATCTTGTTGCTAAGGGATGTACTCATGTATATGGGATAGATTACACTAGGGCTTTTTCTCCAGTTGCTAAAATCAAGGTTTAAAATGTTGATGTTGATGGAAATGTCGCTTACCAAAATATAGGACATATGTCAGAAATGTCGTGAGGAAATATTGTAAAAATTAGAAACATTGTGGAAATATTATGAAATATGTGGAAATATGCAATGGTATTCTGTAAAATGATAAAAGAAGCATTAATGAATATTTCTAGACTATTATCTTATTCCCAACCATTATATAAAGCTAAGAAACTAAGATCAATAACAAATTAGTAAATGACAATTTACTGATTTATTATTCAATTTGATGTTTTTACAAGGTTATCTGATATATTCTTTTCTTATTTTTAATTCTGATTTATTATMAATTCTAATATATTTATTTCAAACTAGTAAATAGAAATACATTTATTCTGACTTTTTAAATATTAAAG
>NW_010729116.1:3597657-3609200 GCF_000365185.1 Nelumbo nucifera | reverse complement strand
ACTTATGGCCCATGTACGTAGCACATCACACATCCATACATCACATGCAAGGATAGAATTGATCCAATCAATTAATATCTTTAAAGCCCATTAATAAAGCCTATTTTAAACCATAGTATTACCAATTAATATTATCTACGTATATGGGCCAAATCGGGTTAGGCAGTTCGGCCCATACAACTTTCCTGCAAATTGTGGGCTTTAGCAGTTTTAACACCTTAAAACTAGGTCTTACAGGTGTGGGCCGAATTAAATCCTTCAATTAACCATCAATCCCCTAACCCAAAAGTTGAAAAATTAGGGCTGACATCAGCCTCCATCAAACCACAGATTTGGTCCAAACTTGGACCAATCTGGTTCGAATGGGTCTAGGGTTTGATTTTTAATTAAAGATTTAATTCAAGAAAACGATCTGAAATTAATTACTGATTAAAGAACAAGCAAGAATCAGTCATAGGGCTATTCGCACACCTCCATCCTGCAAAACAAAAGTCATAACACAATTTGCAGTTTTAGAAACTGCAAATCGTAGATAGCGATTTTGTTATCTACGAAATCTCCTTCTGCGCCACCATCTTCGATCAAGAAAATAAAATAAATAGAAAACCTAATTTCTATTAATATTACATCTGATCGAATCCAATACATTCAGTTTAGAAAATAAAAAAAAAAATTATTTACAGACCAAAATGTAAAAAGAAAAACTACAAATCGCAGGTTCACTACGCCAATCAAGATTTCGATCTCCAGTTGTACGAACAGCCCATAAATAAAGAAAATAATAAAGAACAGTTCTAAATAAATTCCAGATTTATAAAAATTAATTTCAGATCATTTGCCCTTTAACTGGGAACCAAATTCCCAGAAAAAAACACTAATCTGCGCAAATCGAGTAGAACGCCTTCTACCCATTTGCGCAGGTTCAGATCTGTTTTAATTTGGTTCAAGATTTGAACCATGGCTCTGATACCACTGAAAGAATGAGAGATCCATCATATGGATGGCCGAACCCTACTGGAAGGTAGGGCGAAATTTCAAAAATTTCTCTCTCCCATGTGGGAATCGCATTCCTTGTTTTAGAAAAACTGCATTTTTCAATGATCAATCTTGAACCAAGAACCGAACCAAATCTGAACCAAAACAGGAGAGGGATATACCTGATACGAAGATGCAATATCTCCCAAYGAAGGTGTTCACACCCAAAGAAAGACTCCAAAAACAGCTCCTACTGAAGATGACACAATGAATGGTGGAGTAGAATCAGCAGGGTCCGTCCAACGAACCGAATTCTTCAGCAAGAATTCAATGGAGGCAGTGAGCACGACTTCTGATCAGCCTTTCTGCAAAGACTGATATCAAGACACCTCTTGATCGCTCCTACAATGGAGATCGAACTCGCAGTGTGGCGGCAACTGGAGGAGAACGTAGGGAGAAGAAGGCGCAATCACACTGGTGTTGTCTTCTCTCTGTGCAAACTAAGATTTGATCTCTGGAATTTAAGGGTATTACACAGATACACACCACTATAACATGAATCAAATATGTACTTTATTCATTTACAATAAATGTCATAAGTACATCAATCTGATTGGAGCTAAGGGCATACACTGTCTAACAACAGTTTCAAATGAATGCCTTGTGAAGAAAAGTAGAAGAAGTTGAAAAGTTTTAGCAGTAGAGAATAAGAGAGGAGAAGAAAAGATAGTGGGATGTCGCCATAATTGAATAGATCTGGCCGCCAACCCCTCTTGGGCGGCTACTTTAAGTAGTTGAATAGTCACAACTTAAAATAGCATAAACAAATGGGCCTAAGGCCCAATAACTTCCTAACTTAAAATCGGCCCAACTCAACAACAAATAACATTTTTTTTCCAGCGTTAACCTTCGGCTTCATATCGGCAATGGCATAGTGATCAACCTGTGGCTTGATATATTGAACCCATCTTCTGCTCTCCTCACTGCTCACCATAGAATACGCTTGAGACAAAGCCACCTCATCCTTTGCGAAAATATTTTGCCACACAATATCATACTCTGAGTTGAGTCCGATGAGGAATTCAAACACCCAATTTCTCTGCACCTATATGTTTCTGCGTGCAACCCCAAACAACAATCTCCAACATATCAATCTCTTGCCAAAGAGATTTCAGCATAGAGAAGTAGATGGCTAAGGGCTTCTCCCCCTGTCCTAGATTATTCACATCATGCTTCAATTTGTAGGCGCAATCAACATTAAGCTTTTGGGAATAGGTCTCTGTGACACTATTCTGCACTTCTTTTGCAATTTCTATCCACAGGTAAAGCTAACTAATGTGTGGTTGCATAGAATTCATTAACCAACCCACTATTGTGTAGTTTTCTTTCATCCACCTTTCATAGGTAGGATCATCCTCATTCAGTTTCTTTTGGCTCCCGGTAATGTAACCCCACTTTCCTCTACTACACACGTACCTTAATAGATTGAGATCGGGATAAATAATTGGTCCTATCTGACTCCACAGTAGTCATAGCCCCAAAAAGATTCTCCATTGACCCCCTATGTCCAAACCCAAAATCTGTGGAATATTTGGTCTCTCCTTCAAATTTCTCCATTGAATGAACGGGTGCAAACAAAAACCAAATTGGGGTTTTACTAGACTAGATTTAATGTTCTAAGCAAAGAACAACCCTTAAAACTCCCAAAAATAGGGTTTCACAGGACCTRACAGGACAAGGAGAAAGAGAGAAACTTCAACTACTCCTACTAGAGGTTCCAAAACTCAGTCCAAACAAAACYGTCCTCAATAGAAATCAAAAGGCTTACCTCTGATCCACAAGCGCTTGGTACAAACTATCTCTATGACATGTAACAAGATTTCTTCGGTTATCTAGGGTTTTCGAGAAAAAAAAAATCTCCAAGAACCTGCCTTGGGCTTCAACTAAGATGGAAACCTTCACAAGAACTCTCCGAAAACCCTCCTAACTGGGCTGCAAAAGTTGTTGATTGATCAACTGATCAGTTCTCCATACACACTATGTATGGGCAAAGAAATGAGAAAGAAGTTGAAAGTGAGAACCCGCTCTAATACCAAGTTGAGAAATACACCTGCAGTAATTCAGAAAATATAGAAAAGGGAAGAAAGAAAGGAAGAGAAAGGAGAGGAAAGAGGTTTCAGCATTAGGTTGTGGAAGAAGAAAAGAGAAGGGAAGAGAAAAAAGAAGAGTCTAAACCTGTCTCTCTAGCTCCCTTGATCTCTTTTATTGACTTAATTCTAAAATCATGTACAATTACCTGGATGCCCTTAATGGGAAGGCCAACACTAAAGAAATAATTAAAGAAACCAAAAATGCCCATAACCAACAAACATAACCTTAAACACTACTTAAAAGAAATAAAAAACACTAAGGCCTATTCAGCCCATTCTCACTACAGATTACTACCGTCAAACTTGATGGAACATATTTCCTTGAATGGTCCCAATCAGCTAAGGTTCAATTGGTGGGAGAGTTAAGCTTGGGTTTATTACTGGTAAGGAAGCTAATCAAAAACCTGAAGATTCAAACCATTCCAAAYTGGAACAGGATAATTTGTTGGTCATGTCATGGCTTGTATGCTCTATGCAACCACACATTGCCCGCAACTATATGTTCCTTTGAAAAACCAAGGATATTTGGGACTGGTTAACTACCACTTATTCTCAAGCTACAAACCAAGGATAACTATATGTTCCTTTCAAAAACCAAGGATATTTGGGACTGGTTAACTATATGTTCCTTTCAAAAACCAATGATAGATCCCTGTTATCATCCCTTTACTATCATGTGTCATGTAAGTGATCACATGCCTTTCCTTTCCCTGATATAGAAGTAAGACTTTGGACCACCAGTTGAAATTTGGGCAAAACTAGTTCACCAGAAAGAAAAAAGCCTGGTTCAAAAACCCCTTTATCTAATCCTGCCTCTTGGGCTTCCTTTTATTGGATGCAAGGGGGGGGGGGGGCTGACAGGACCTCTATGTATGATTTAAAAAAGACCATTGGACGAGGATCCAATAGATGTAGACTAGGTAGGATGCTTAGATGACATGAGGTTTACATCAGGATTCTGCACCTTTGTTGGGGGTAACATGGTTTCATGGAAAAGTATAAAGCAATTCATAGTGGCTAGGTCAAGTGTAGAAGAAGAATACAAATCTATGATACATGGTGTCTGAGGACTGCTTTGGATTCTGTCCTTGTTGGGTGAGATGGGTGTTGTTGAAGAGGAACCTATGATGTTGTATTGTGAGATGTTGTCTGCCCTATATTTCATCTGACTTGGAAGGTGTTTATCAAGGGAGTTATAAAAAGCAAGCTTGAGCATGACCTACACAAGTTGGGCATGTTGACAATCTGTTGTATTTTATTTCTTGTTAATTATTTGATGTTATTGGGCCCAACTACCCAAGCCCATTAGTAGTTCCTTTTTAAGTTGCTGTTTTATGTCTTTTTAGAGTATTGACAGTAGCTACCCTATTAATGGTATAGTTGACTTTGTACACACTTTGTTTCTTAAGAATAAAAGTTAATCAGAGAGACAACCAGCAGTCTATTGGCTTCTCTTCCCTTTCTTTCAATAATACAAGTGAACTGTGTAATCCTGCCTGCTGTTTTAAAATCATGGCTTAGAGGTTTATACACTATTCTAAAAACATTTTCCTCTTCTAAAATGGAAACAGGATAAATAATTCTCTTTAAGAACTATCAACATCAGGATTAAGACAAAATGAACTTCTAATGGACTAAAGCACTAATTGATTAAGACATTTAAATATTTACAAATAAGTGACTTAGGAGAAACAACGGTGACTTGGCAAGACACATTTTAATGAAAACTAGAAAAAAGTTGGTTTAACTGGTTGACTTTCCAGGTTTAGTGTAATTGTCTTATGTTGCCAGCCTGAGAAATGATCCAATTTGATAACTCAAACTAAATTTCATTTCAAACATGAAAAGGTCCTCCTGACATGTCTCCAAAAAATAGTTACCCTCGTTATGTACGTCACATACTTGTAGCAGTCACTAAGTTGGAAGAAACAAGTAATGCCATAATGGTACCTATAGCAAGATAAGAGAACTAGAAACTAAAGCATAATATGTAGACCAATAATAACAGAAGAGAAATAAGTAGAAATGCAAATATGTAAAGAAAAGTAATATGACAATTAAATCGATTCATATCTGAAACAAATATGAGTTAAACTAGATAAGAATACCTGTTTGTCAAAAGCTCCTCTCGAGTTGCCAGAGATCCAAAAAAGAACACAGAAATCACATATAGAGTAGAGGTTAAAAGAGTTGCAGCTAGTGTTCCAATGGGTATTGAACGTTGAGTGTCTTTTAATGATGCAGAGCGATTTGAACCTGCCATAATTCCCGTTACGGCTGGGAAAAAAAGGCCAACCAATGCACTGAGACCAAGGAACCATCTGATTGTTAGGAAAAACTCAAGAAAACAAATCCACCTGAAACTCATCTATAAAATGGTAGTTTTACATATTTCAGAAATTCAATAGATCACATTGATCAGAGAATTTATCCAGGTAGTCATTAACTCAGACTGAAATAATTAACCAACAATGGACATGAGAAAAAAGAAAGAGAAACATCAAGAAGAAAAAGGCTTTAAGAATGTTCCAAGAGGACTTCATGTTAACCTTGCAAAATTTCAAAGTAAAATAGGAACAGGAAAAAAACTGTACTCCCTTCCCAAAAAATTCTGAGGGTTTGTTAATACATACAAAATGAGAGAGAGAGAGAGAGAATGTATCCATAGGGTAAGGCTGTGTACATCTGTCCCTCCCCAGACCCCGCATTGGTGGGAACCTCATGCACTGGGCTGCCCACTATTTTCTATAAGATTAACTGGGGTGTAGTGACACATAGTTGTTCAGTTACTTGATATTGTGATGTTTGAACACCTCTCATTTTGTGTTGAGTAGGGACATTGTTCTTGTTGGAGTCGACAGTGCAAGGGTATTTTGGTCATTTGACTATCTAGTTSAGAGTGAATAGTTTGTTTTATTTAAGTTTAAGTTATATGTCCCATACTTAAAAAGGGACAATATTGTCTTTTGTAATTCAGCTTATACAATATAAATACAAAGTGGGTCGGCTAGGGGAGGTGACTTTCTCTCCTAGACCGAACCCTTCTCTTTCTCTTCTTCTTCTTCTTCTTACATACTTTGAACCTAGAACTGAATAGGATTAATCAACTTATTTACATGGTACCAGAGCAATAAGAAATCGGTTCGATTTCTTTTCTCTTATCTCATCGCTCTTTGTCTTCCTGGGGTCACTGCCATATCAGACTTTTTTTTGAAAAACTTACATTGGATGTTCGGTAAGGGGCCAAAAAGGAGTGGTTGTCTTTTGTTCTTGGAGGTAAATATGCTTCCAGTTGCTGTGGTGGTTGATCATTATGGTGGTGTACTGAATACCCTCTACTCGATGGTACGAAGAGGGCTGACTGTGAACAGGTGTGAACAGAAATTCCAATTCGGCTAATAGTGGACTGCGGATGCTCCTTTTTGGTCTGAATTTTATCTCTGTGGCAGTGTGGATTGGTAGGTATGCATATGAATCTCCTTTTCTTCTGTTTATACCTGGTTATATGAGTTGAAAGTAGGGTTTTCGAATGCTGAATTCATGACAGCAGCAGTGTGGTCATAATTACATTATGCTGTGTAGTGTGTGGTGTGGTGCTGAATAGTAGAGGGTGATTACTTCGTTTATAATAGTGATTTCTTTGTGAAGTGAGGTGAATCAAATAGGATGGCTTCAACTGGAGATGGTAGTGAGAACTATTAAGTTAAATGGTGAGAACTATGTGCCATGGACCAAATCTGTGGAGGCATTTTTAAGAGCCAAGAAAAAGGTGAAACATGTGAGAGAGGAGAAACCCCCCTCTGATTCTCTAGGATTTAGTGATTGGGAGCAAGAGGAAGCACAGATTATGACCTGGTTGTGGAATTGCATGGAACCTAAAATTAGTGTGAATTTTATGTTCCAAGATACGGCTAAGGAAATCCGGGACCATGCTAAGAAACTTATTCTGGCCAAGATAATACCACTAGAGTATATCAACTTTACCAAGAGTACTTAATCTGAAGTAGGGTAACCAAAGCTTGGAAGAATACTATGCAAGCATGAGAAATATCCGTAATGAGCTTAATGTATATCACCCTCYGACTCTAGATGTTCAAGTTCAACAACAACAACGAGAGCAACTTGATATGACAAGGTTTCTAGTGGGTCTAAAGGCTGAATACGAACCTACTCGAGCACAAATACTGGGGGGTCTGCTCTCCCCTCTCTTGAAGAAGTGTTTGCTTGTCTTCGGAGAAGTTCTATTGACTCTACAGAGTCTTCCTCTCTCTCGGACAGATTAGGTTTTGTGGTCACTAGAGGGGGAGGTCATGGAAATAGAGGTGGTGGAAGTGGTGGTCGTGGGTTTCTAGGAAACCGAGGTGGTCCTATGTTTAATCGTTCTAGTGTCCGTAGTGGAGGCCGAGTGTCAGGAAGAGGTCATCTTAGAGGAAGAAGTAATGGACCTAGAAAATGCACATACTTTGGATTAGAAGGGCATACTGTTAATTTCTGTTATGATTTACGTGGTCCGCCCAACACTTGGTCTAACCATGCTGTGACTAGTGGCAGTGGTACCACATGATCTGAGAAGTTCCTTCAGACATCCTCTTAGCAGCATACAACTACCCTTGCCCATTCAGGTATGGTTTGCTTGGCTTCCAAACCCTCACATTGGATCATTGACTCTGGAGCCTCAAATCATATGTCTGGGACTCCAAACATATTTTCTTCGTTTTCCCCATCTTCTTCATCCCAAACGGTTACTCTTGCTAATGGGTCTACTTCTCCCCTCTGTGGTGTTGGTGATGTTGATCTAACATCCTTATCCTTACCATTTGTTTTATATGTACCTAAGCTCCCATTTAATCTGATGTCTGTTAGTAGACCAACCAAGTAACTTAATTGTTCAATAACCTTTTATCCCTGTTCTTGTGTGTTTCAGGATCTTAAGATGGGGATGAAGATTAGTGGAGGGCATGAAGTAGTTGGATTATATTACCTTGATGAATGTGGCTCGCCAGTAGCTTTTTAGTCATCTCTTACTCCTCTCCAATGGCACTGCAGACTTGGTCATCCGTCTCTCAAGGCTCTAAATAAAGTGAGTCGTGTCAACTTGGGAAACACCACAAAGTCTCTTTTAGTCCAAGAGTTTATAGTCGTGTTTTGAGTCATTTTTCTTTAGTTCATTCAGATGTTTGGGGTCCAAATAAAGTGGTGTCGTACAATGGTTATAAGTTTTTTGTAATTTTTGTTGATTTTTCAAGGATGACATGGTTCTATCTTATGAAAGATCGAAGTGAATTATTCTCTATTTCCCAAAAAAATTATATTGAAATACGTACCAATTTGGAGTTCATATTAAAATTCTTCACTCCGATAATGCAAAAGAATACACCTTAACTCCATTTTGGGAATACTTGGAGCATCATGGGATAATTCATCAAACTTCTCGCTCGTAAACCCCACAACAGAATAGAGTGGCTGAACGGAAAAATCGACACTTACTTGAAACCGCTTGGTCCATTATGCTTGATATGAATGTCACAAAGCGTTTCTGGAGTGATGCTGTCTTGACATCATGTTTCCTCATCAATCAGATGCCCATGTCCATCCTTGGAAGTCAATCACCTTTTTCAGTCTTGCTTCCTACTCTTTCTCCGTTCCCTCTTACTCCTAGTCTTTGGTTGTGTTCCCTCTTACCCTTTTCTTTTTTCAAAAAGGGTATAAGTGTTATAACCGTAGCTCTCATCGGTCCTTTGTGTGCTCGGATGTCACTTTCTTTGAGTCATTTCCTTTTTTCTCTAGTACTAAGGTTACTTCTCCTACTCCTATGGTTCCACTTCCTGTTCCAATTGAGGACCCCCTTCCCGTGGTTTCTATTCCATCTTTACCTTCTCCAGTGCAGGCTAATACTGAGAGGCCACCAATAACACAAGTGTATACTCACAAAAGAGTATGGGCCCCTCCCCCAGTTCAGACCTCGTTGACAAATCCTGTGCTTGCACCTCCTCCTTCTGACCTTGATCTTCCTATTGCATTGTGGAACGGTAAACGTAGTTGCATATCCCATCCTATTTCTCATTATGTTTCTATTGCTCACTTTTTTGCTTCCCATCGCCACTTTATATCTTTACTATCCTCTGTTTCCACTCCTAAGACTGTACAAGAAGCCCTTACCTCTCCAGGGTGGTGACAAGCAATGGAAGAGGAATTGTCTGCTTTACAACACAATCACATGTGGGAACTTACTACTCTCCCTCCCGGTAAGCATGTTGTTGGGTGTAAGTGGGTCTACATGGTGAAGTATCTTCCAGATGGCAATGTGGAACGATTAAAGGCCAAGTTAGTGGCCAAGGGCTAATCCCAGTTATATGGTGTTGACTATATGGAGAAATTCTCTCCTATGGCTAATATTGGTTCAATTTGGGTAATAATTTCATTAGCCGCAATGTATGATTGGCCTCTCTTGCAACTAGACATCAAGAATGCCTTTTTGCATGGTGATCTGATTGATGAAGTATATATGAAGCAACCACCAGTTTGTTGCTCAGGGGGAGGATGGTAAAGTTCGTAGACTTAAGAAGGCAATCTATGGGCTGAAACAATCTCCACGTGCATGGTTTGGTAGATACAATGAAGTAGTGAAGAACTTTGGCATGAAACAGTGTCAAGTAGATCATTCTGTGTTCAGTTGTGACTCAAAAGATGGGAAAATCTTGCTAGTGGTGTATGTGGATGATATTGTTATAATTGGCAGTGACAACAATGGGATTGACAGATTGAAAAACTTCCTACAAGATCACTTTGACACGAAGGATCTTGGTAAGCTGAAATACTTCATGGGAATAGAAGTTGCAAGGTCAAGGCATGGAATTAACTTGTGTCAAAGGAAATATGTCCTTGACTTGCTTGAAGAGTATTGATGCAGGTGAAGTGTTTGTGATCCTGGAAGGTATAAGAGGTTGGTGGGAAAATTGAACAATCTGACTATCACACGGCTAGATATATCATTTGCTGTAAGTATGGTGAGTCAATTTATGCAACATCCTCGAGTTGCAAGGTCAAGGCATGGAATTATCTTAATGTTGCTGATCTATAATGTTGTGTTGGAACTAGTGCTCCTAACTTAAATAAGGGCACATATACCTTTTCAATCATTTTTAAAAATATAAGTTCTGTCTGGCCGACTGGGAGAAGGTTATGTTGAGACTTCCAGTTCGAACCAGCTTTTCCCCTTCTCTCTTTCTCTCTTTCTTCCACCTTTYTACCTCTTTCTACCTAACCGATCTCAGACAGATAGAATTCTAAGGCAGGCCGAATCATAACATGGTATCAGAGCTGATTGAATCTGCCTAGATTTCTGTCTACCTAGGTTTCTATTCTCTGCGCACCCTATCTAGGGTTTCTCCTTTTATTTCTGCATTCGGCTGGAGATAAGGGAAAGGGATGAAAAGGAGTGATTGCCCTCTTCCCTTGGAGGTTTCTATGCCTCTAGTCAGGTCGTGTGTGGTCGGTTGTTGTGGTTTCTAAGATCGTCCTCCCCAAATCGATGAAAAATAGAGGGCCAATTTGTGTTGTGCAATGGCTGTCGTGTATGGACTGATTTCCTGATCGTGTGATTGTTACTTCAGTGATAAGGTAAGACGTCTCAGTGCATGATATCTRTTATGGATCAAATAGGAAGTGTGTTTCAGACCATATGTTAAGGTTTCAGACAGTAATGTGCTAGGGTTTATGCTGGTTTTTGTGTATTTCGAAGGAAGAGTTATGATCATATAGTGGTGAGATTTCAGGTAGTCGTAGKAGTAGGGTTTGTGGTGTAAAGAGCACACTTTTCAGCAACAACAAGTGTTGAAACCAGTGTGACAGGTGTGATCTAGTTGTGTGCAGTGTGCAGAATTCAGTGGTAATAGAATTCAGCAAGTGTGCAGAATCAGTGATAACATAATGGGAGATAACAATGATTGTAAACCTAGTGTGATGGTGCCTACAGACTACCTGAATGTTTAGATGACCTCCATTAAACTAAATGGAGAGAATTATGTGCCTTGGGCTAAATCTGTCGAAGTCTTTTTGAAGGCAAAGAAGAAGGTAAAACACATAAGAGAGGAGAAACCCTCCACCGACTCTCAGGAGTATGAAAACTGGGAGCAAGAGGATGCTCAAATCATCACATGGTTGTGGAATAGTATGGAACCCAGGGTTAGTGTAAACTTCATGTTTCTTGACACTGCCAAAGATGTGTGGGGCCATGCGAAGAAATTGTATTCGGGTCAGGACAATACAACCAGAGTGTATCAGCTATATCAAGAGTACTTTAACCTGCAACAGGGCAATCAGAGTCTTGAGGAGTACTATGCCAACATGAGAAACATACGTAATGAGTTGAATGTCTATCACCCTCTCACTTCTGATGTCAAGATTCAGCAACAACAG
>NW_010729116.1:3563783-3597277 GCF_000365185.1 Nelumbo nucifera | reverse complement strand
ATTCAGAGGGAGCCCGTGGTAGAGGACGTGGCTCAGGCCCGAAGAAGTGCACTCATTGTGGTATGGATGGACATACCATTAACTATTGTTATGATCTACATGGTCCACCCTCAACATGGGCCAATAATACCGCGACCGGTGACTCAAGCTCTAGCTTTAGACACGAGAATCATTCATCTGATCAGATACCTCCTACACCCACAGATGGTCTCGTGAAGGAGATGGTGAGTGTTTCCCGTGATGAATATGAGAGGTTTATCCAATCACAGCAGAACACGGCGACTTTCGCTCACTCAGGTATGGCTTGTCTGGCATCCACACCCAATCCCTGGATCATYGACTCTGGAGCCTCCGATCACATGACTGGAACTCCAGGTGTGTTTTCTTTCTTATCACATTGCTCAACATCACAATTTGTCACCCTTGCTAATGGTTCCATATCCTCAATTTGTGGTGTTGGTAATGTTGACCTAGATCCTATATCCCTCTCCTCAGTTTTGTATGTTCCTAAATTGCCTTTTAATCTTATGTCTGTTAGTAAGCTGACCAAATCACTTAACTGCTCCATTACCTTTTATCCTTCAATGTGTGTGTTTCAGGATCTCAAGACAGGGATGAAGATTGGTGGAGGGCATGAAGCAGGTGGACTGTATTATCTTGACGGTGGTGGCGATAGAACTTCAACAGCTCTCCACTCATCCCTTTCTCCTCTCCAGTGGCACTGCCGATTTGGTCATCCATCGCTAAAAGTCTTGAAGTCTTTGGTTCCGTCTTGAGTCAGCTTTCTGTTTTGGATTGTGAGTCGTGTCAGTTTGGGAAACACCATCGTGTTCCCTTTATTTCTAGGGTTGATAACCGTGTGTCGAGTCATTTTTCTTTAATTCATTCAGATGTTTGGGGTCCTTATAAAGTGATGTCATATAATGGATACAGATATTTTGTCATTTTTGTAGATGATTTTTCAAGGATGACGTGGCTCTATAAAATGAAAGAAAGAAGTGAATTGTTTACCATTTTTCAGAAATTTTATGCTGAGATTCGTAACCAATTTGGTACCCACATCAAAGTTTTCCGTTCTGATAATAGCCATGAATATTTATCCTCATCATTTCAGGAATACCAGGACCAACACGGCATTATACATCAGACCTCRTGTACCTACACCCCACAACAAAACGGGGTGGCTGAGAGAAAGAATCGCAATCTCCTGGAAACAGCAAGATCCCTCATGCATCACATGCATGTTCCCAAACCCTTTTGGAGTGATGCAGTGCTTACCTCGTGCTTTTTGATTAATCGGATGCCCACGTTCATCCTTGATGGTCATTCTCCGTTTCAGGTCTTGTTTCCCGTTTTGTCTCCGTTTCCTCTTACGCCGAGAGTATTTGGGTGTGTCTGCTTCGTCCATAATCTAGGTCCCGGGAATTACAAGTTCGATGCCCGTTCTCTTAACTGCATCTTCCTTGGCTATTCTCAGACCCAGAAAGGGTATAGGTGTTACCATCCTAGTTCTCGATGGTCCTTTCTGTGTGCTAATGTCACCTTCTTTGATTCTACTCCGTTCTTTTTGGGGTCCGATGATGCTTCTTCCTCCTCATCACCTCCTCCTCTTCCACTTCCCGTTGTCGACCCTCTTCCCTTGGTTCCAACCGTGACCAAATCCTTGCCTCCGGTGCCACCACCTGTTGAACGCCCACCTATCCGTCATGTGTATACACATCGCCCACGTATACCAGCTACTACTCCTCCTGCTACATCTCCGTCAACGGATCTGGCACCAGACCCGGACTCAGCATCTGAGCTTGACCTTCCCATTGCTTTGTGGAAAGGTAAACGCACTTGCACCGTTCATCCTATTTCTAATTATGTTTCACTTACTCACCTTTCCGCTTCCCATCGCCAGTTTGTCACCTTGTTATCATCAGTTGTTGTCCCTAAGGATGTCCAGGAAGCCCTTGCCTCTCCAGTGTGGTGCCGAGCCATGGAAGAACTCTCTGCCCTTCATCATAATCATACTCGGGACCTCACCGTTCTTCCTCCTGGGAAGCAAGCGGTTGGTTGTAAATGGGTTTATACGGTTAAGTATCTGCCTGATGGTAGTGTTGAATGCCTAAAAGCGCGATTGGTTGCAAAAGGGTACTCCCAAACCTCTGGTATTGACTACACAAAGACCTTCTCAACGGTTGCTAAGATAGGGTCAGTTCGTGTTGTGATCTCTCTTGTAGCCATGTATGAGTGGCCACTATATCAGCTTGATATCAAGAATGCCTTTTTGCATGRTGACTTACTCGAGGAGGTCTACATGGAGCAACCTCCAGGGTTTGTTGCTCAGGGGGAGGATGGTAAGGTGTGCAGACTAAGGAAGGCTATATATGGGCTTAAACAGTCTCCTCGAGCATGGTTTGGCAGGTTCAGTGAGGCGGCAAATAAGTTTTGTACGAAACAATGCAAAGTTGACCATTTTGTATTTCGTCATGACTCTCCGGGAGGAAAAATACTGTTGGTGGTGTATGTAGATGATATTGTTATTACTGGAAATGATAACATGGGTACTGACAGGCTGAAGACTTATCTGCAGGATCATTTTCATACAAAGGATCTTGGTAAGCTGAAATACTTCTTGGGGATAGAGGTAGCAAGATCCAAGTATGGTATTAATCTGTGCCAGAGAAAATATGTGCTTGATTTGCTGGAAGAAACGGGCTTGTTGGGTGCCAAACCAGCTGAAACATCCATGGACACAAATACCAAGCTAAGCRGTGATATGGGTGAAGTGTTTGAAGACCCTGGCAGATACCAACGACTTGTGGGTAAACTGAACTACCTAACCATTACTAGACCAAACATCTCATTTGCGGTTAGTGTGGTAAGCCAGCTCATGCGAAAACCTCTGATTCCTCATTGGAATGCAGTTCTGAGAATTGTGAGGTATCTAAAAGAGGCTTTGGGTCGCGGTCTGATATACAAGAGTGGCGGAAAACTTGAAATAGAAGGGCATTCTGATGCTGACTGGGCCGGTTCTATGTCTGATAGGCGGTCTACGAGAAGCAGACGGTTGTAGCAAGAAGCAGTGTAGAAGCAGAATATAGGGCTATGGCGCACACCGCTTGTGAATTAGTGTGGCTAAGGAACCTTCTACAGGAAGTAGGGTACAACATCAACACTCCAATGAAGCTTTATTGTGATAATCAGGTTGCAGTTCATATTTYCTCTAATCCGGTGTTTCATGAAAGAACCAAGCACATTGAAGTTGACTGCCACTTTGTGAGGGAGAAGGTGCTAAATGGAGAACTAGACACTACACATTATAATACAGGAAATCAGTGGGCTGACTTATTTACAAAAGGHYTGAGTCRRGGAAGARTGRACTACATAWGTAACAAGCTGGGAGTATATGATATATACTCACCAGCTTGAGGGGGAGTGTTAGCGTAGGGGTATTTCTGTCTTTATACCTAGATTAATGTTGCTGATCTGTAATGTTGTGTTGGAACTAGTGCTCCTAACTTAAATAAGGGCACATATGTCTTTTCAATCATTTTTATAAATATAAGTTTTGTCTGGCCGACTGGGAGAAGGTTATGTTGAGACTTCCAGTTCGAACCGGCTTTTCCCCTTCTCTCTTTCTCTCTTTCTTCCACCTTTCTACCTCTTTCTACCTAACCGATTTCAGACAGATAGAATTCTAAGGCAAGCCGAATCATAACAAGAAGCAGTTCTAAAAATAGTCAGGTATCTGAAGGGTGCTCAGGAGGAACTCTTGAGATAGAAGGCTATACAGATGCTGATTAGGCCGGATCTATGTAAGACCCATGAGGTTATACTGTGATAAACAAGTTGTTGTACACATTTCTTCTAATCCAGTCTTCAATGAGAGAACAAAACATATTGAAGTCGACTACCACTTTGTAAGAGAAAAAGTGATTGAAGGAGTGATAACTATAGCTCATGTAAGTTCAGCAAACCAATGGGTGGATTTGTTTACAAAGGGGCTGCCTCGAGGTAGAGTAGATTATATATGTGACAAGATGGGACTACATGACATATATTCTCCAGGTTGAGGGGGAGTGTTAGAGTCGACAGTACAAGGGTATTTTGGTCATTTGATTATCTAGTTGAGAGTGAATAGTCTGTTTTATTTAATTTATATGCCCCATACTTAATGAGGGACAATATTGTCATTTGTAATTCAGCTTATACAATATAAATACAAAGTGGGTCAACTAGGGGTGAGGTGACTTTTTCTCTCCTAGAGGCTAGACCGAACTTCTTCTTACATATTCGAACCTAGAACTGAATAGGATTACTCGACTTATTTACAATTCTTTTCTGGGTTGATGTTGCACATTGATGTTTGTGTATGTTAGTTCATTGTCCTTTTGTATGAAATCAGACCCTGAGAATGACATGGTGATTCTTTGGGATTTCCAAGGGATGACATGTGGATCAGGTGAGTAGGTATTTGGTTAGTTGTTGCGTTGTTGGAGATGCCTAGTATGAATACTAGTACTGTTGGAGGTTAGAAGGGAATTTTGCAATGTTGATAAATTTTGGGGACTTAATAGTCTTGAGTGAAATTCTCATATAATTGGGTCTTTTGATTAAATAAGCCATTGGTTGTGTGGGATTAGGGTTGGGTGAGAGTGGATATTTTGTTGTGGATCTATAGAGAGGTCAATCATGTATCTCTTGTTCTCATAGTGGATATTTTTCCCTCTCTTCCCATGGATGTAAGCTACTGAGTGTTTGAGCCGAACCATGTTAAATCTTGGCATTTTTTTCTAATTCTTCTTCCTGTTTTCTTATTGATTTACCATTCTCTTTCCTGTTAGGTGACATGTATTATAGCAGGATTAGTCTAGGAATTAGTTTGGTGAACCAAAGACTAGCAATCTTGTTGCTGTTCATAGTTACTATTCACGTTATTGTTCATAGTTAGTGTTCATGCCATGTCTAAGGTGCTTGAATCTATGAAGCAATTGTTAGGGACTTACCAATAAATGAGGAACATTTTATGAATATTACATCATTTTTTCTGGAATTTTACTAAAACCCCTAATGGGGTGATATTGTTTCTTTCAGAAACCAGGAAAAAGTAACATTAATTTTGGATTTTCTTTTGATTTTCTCACACCTGGTGGAATCTAGACTTGATCTTTTAGAGTTCAGGTCATTTTTATATGAGAAACAAGACCAAAGGGTCATTTGGGCAAGGAAATCTGATCTGATTGGTAAAGTATGGCATCTTCTAGTCCCTCCCATAACACTATTAAGGTTTTTCTTATTTTTTTGGATTTCCTCTTTTGTTGGCTCTCTGGAAGGATTTATATTCTCCCCCCTTGTCTTGTTATGCTCCCTAGCATCTGAATTAGTTCATGCCTTCAAGCAGATTCAGGTTTCTATGTGCATAGCAGCTGTATGATAAATTATCTTAATGGTTGGTTGCTGATCATATAGTCAAGTTTGGAATTTTCTTTGGGAGTTCTAACTTTTCGATATAGAAGCTCTTCACCCCCACCCATATTGATCCACTAACCTATTTGCCACACATGTTAGTGGGTCCTAATCCACCTCCACCCATTTAACCCTCTAATTCAAATTAGACATTTTTTTCCTCTTACTTTTTCCTTTTTCTCTATTCTAATTGCATAAAAACATAGAGCTATATATTTCAACTAAAAAAACATATAAAGTTCAATTTTTTCAAATAAAAGATAAAAAAGCATAAAAACACAAAAAATTGAAGAAAAATATAAAAAAAGCAAAAAAAAAGAACAAAAGTAAGAAATTTCAAATAAATAACAAAAAATACAAGTGTAAAAATTGCAGAGAAAAATCAAAAAGTAGAAAATGTGAGAAAATTACAGAAATTAACAGAGATTTTCATAAAAAAAAAATGTAGAAAACATCAAGAAAACTCAAAAAAGGTCTAATGTTTATAAGGTTTTTGATCTAAGAAAATTAGAAAAGAACACAATAAAACGTTCCAAATAAATTACTCTCCAAAAAATTTAAATACGATCGTCAATTTGAAAAGTTTCAAGAGAATATGGCTAGTAGCCACAAGTTGTTCTCAAATCATATAAAGAGAAGAAAATTATTTGTGAACCCAGAGTTTCCAAAAAAATCAAGCGAACTTTAGAAGAAACCTTGAAAATTCTACAAATAGCAAGAGAGTTCTATTGATTTCAACTTAAAAAGTCCAGAATTCAAACTTCGAACTTCCTCTATCACAAATTTCAGATCCATATTGTCAGAAAAAAAACCAAAACAAACACTCAAAATATATTGAGGATTTCTCTCTCATGACTCAATTTTACCTTTTCCACCCTCTCTTTCTTCACCAACCGATAGGGGAAATCAAAACGACCACAGGTGACTTTGTTTTGCAAACCCAGATCTGGTGTGAATAGAAATTTGCAATTCCAGTGAGGAATAAATCGGCCCTCAATTGTCAGCCATAGAAAGCCCTTTGGCCTTGTTCTGTAATGGAGGAAGAAACAAAGAGACCAAAGACCTACTCTCTCCTTCCATCAATGGAGAAGAAGAAAGAACTATGGCCATCAACCATCAGTCATGCTATTCAAACCTTAGTCTTGTAGTCCGTTAGTCCTACTTTCCCCCTCAGAGAATCTGCCAGTCGTTGGCTGTCACCCATAATGACCCTAACCCTTTTCCCTAAGCCTAATGGGTCGCTTGACCCATAATGACCCGCCACTAGAATGGGTGGGTGTGGGTGAGTTAGATGGGTCATGGATTGGAATCAAAATTGCCAGCCCTATTCCCATGGATGAGGGCTATTGAGATAAACCACATTAAATCTTGGTGTTTTCTCTATTTGTTCTTCCTATTTTCTTCTTGATTTACTATTCTCTTTCTTGCTAGGTGACAAGTACATCTGTTATTGGGTTGAGTGTGAACAACATGAGTATACATGGAGATTATCCAAAGGTTAAACTCATGAATAACATTATGAAATTTCAAGAGAGAGCAATTTGAGCAAAGGTTATGACATGAAACAAGTAAATCAGAAAACCTTTTTTTTTTATGCTAGGGAGATCAACTATGGAATCCATCTTTCTACTGAGAAAGAGTTAAGAAAGAAGAAGAGAGATCTACATACGGTATTCATAGATCTAGGGAAAGCATATGATAGAGACCCTAGAGAGAAAATGTGATAGGTTTTGGAAAAGAAATAAGTGCCAAATAGGACTTAATTAAAATATAAATAACGTCCAACAACAAATGTTAGAACACCTTTGGAAGTGACATCAGATTTTTACAGTTATGACCGGCTCAGCACTTAGTCCCTAATTATTTACACTAGTAATGGATGAACTGACTAAACGCATTCAGGAGATCTCATGGTGCTTGTTGTTTGCTGATGGCATAATATTAAATGATGAAATTAGTGAAGGATTAAATGCAAAATGAAGTTTATGAACAAATATCCTAGAATCAAGAGGTTTTAAAGATTAAAACAAAATATATGCAATTTAATTTTAATAACAATCAAGCGCAAATTAGGGTTCAATTAGGATTGGAGACCAAGAGACAACTCAATGTGACCTCTTTTGTTCCCTTTGTTCAATAATCCACAACAAGGGAGAGATTGAGGAGGATGTTGCCCATAGAATATGAAAAATGTGGGCAAAATGGAGTGCATCCAGAATCTTATGTGTTCAGGGAATGCCACCTAGAGTAAAAAAAAATTATACAAAATAGTTGTAAGGTTAGCAATGTTTATGGAGCAGACTGTTAAGCAGCTATGTCCAAAAAATGGGTGTGGCAAAAATGCAAATGTTGAGATGGATGGATGGAAAAACCAAAATGGATAAGGTTAAAAATGGGCCCATACAAACAAACTTAGGATTAGCTCTGATAGGTGATAAATGAGGGAAAATAGACTAAGATGGTTTGGTCATGTGCAGAGAAGACCATCTATAGCATCCATAATAAGAAGAGATCCGTTAGAAGTTGAAAGGACTAGAATAGTTAGTGGTAAACCAAAACAAAAAGGCGAAACAAGATTCATGTAGTCAACCCCATAKAGTCAGGACAAGGCATAGATGATGAAAATCATGACTTAATTTAGATAAAACATTCTTGAATGACTACAATCACTGAGAGTCACAACGCCTAAATGCTTGGGCTAGCCAGGTCCGGTTGGTCCCAGTGTTTTAAAAGTGCAAGGCGCAAGGATCAATTTGTGCCCAACGTGCAAGGTGTAAGGTGCGGCATGCGCCTTTCTGAAGCAAGGCACAAAAATACCAAAAAAAAGACAGAAAATTCAAAAAAAAAATCATAATCTATTAAACATAATATTAATAAAAAATATAAACATAAATTTTAAAATAAATGTTTTAAAAAAACTATTATCTAAAATTAAAATACATAAACATAACACGTAAAGCAAATTCAAATGAAAATTTAAAAATAAAACCAAACATACAAAACATTTTCAAGCATGTAAAACCCACAATCTCTTTTTTTCCTCAATTGTAAAACATATTACAAGCCCAAACAAGTCCATGTTAGGGTCTTAAATTCTTAATGTTCACACAAAAAAATGATTTTATAATTTTAATTGCCTTTAAGAAGATATTTTATTAAGATGAATGAATGAACAACATTAGCAAATAGGGGGATTCTCAGAGCCCAGCCGCTAGGTTCAAAAAAGGCAAAAAAGTGTAAAATTTTTAAAAGGTGCACACTTGGGCTAAGGTGCAAGGTGCATGGCTAGGCACACCCTCTGAAGCAAGCATTCTATAAAATTAGTTACTTAAAGATTACTACTGATTAGTATAAGACCTAGGGAACTAGCCTAGGATTTATGTTTTTTTTACTACAAAAAACTAATCACCTATTGCCTAGTTTCACCTTGGCACCTTAAACAATATCCTCTACCCCATTAAGGGCCCAAGGGCTAAAGGCTTCTTGTGTTGCTACACCACCACGCAACCAACTATTCCACACACCTTCTAGGTATATACAATCTGCTAATCCATGTGACCCCTCTCTAGGTCCACCCAACCTGCTCATCTGGTCGTCTCTACTTGCATTGTGAACTTAACACAAAACCCCACCATCTCAAAGTTCAGCCTAGTCAATGAGCACTCCACAATAGGTCAGGTCCATTGTTTTAAAAGGCATGGGAGGCGTACACCTAGAGATGCGCCTCCAGACGAGGCACTCCCAAAAACTAAGGTGTATGCCAAAGGCGCTGACACCTTTGAGGCATACGCCTCATGTGCTTTTTTCATGAGGCATGCTAGAGGCGTACACCTCATGCGCCTCACGCACATCTTATATAAAAATACAAAAAAAAATAAAAAAGAAAGGAAAGGAAAAGAAAGGGAAGGGAAAGAAAAAGAAAGAAAAGAAAAAAAAGAGAAAAGGAAAGAAAAGAAAAGAAAAGAAAAGGGAAGGGAAGAAAAGATAAGGGGAAAGAAAGTGGTTTGCCCCCTCTACCCCCTTCGCTTGGGTGACTTCGCACCCTAGACCCCCACACTCCGGTGAGCTTGCTTCGCTTGCTCGCCTCCACTTCGACAAAACCCCCCTTTCTACTAATGTTATGCATCTTTATTCTTCTTAATATAAAATATTTTTATTAAAAATAAAAAAAAATGAGATCCCCCCTTCCTCTTCATCCTCCTCGTAACCCCCCTCCTCTTAAGGAGGCTTACGCCTCCTTGTGTTCGGGAGGCTTACGCCTCTTGCGTTGTTAACTACGCCTCACGCCTCTAGGTAGTGGAACGCCTTAAGTCACGCCTCCACATTTTAAAACATTGGTCAGGTTAGTGGCTCCATGCAGTTACAATGTTTTTCTAACTCAAAACCACAACATGTGACCTTGGTCATGCAACGCAAGACCTCATTTGAACTCTATAGGTCAACCACTATGTCAGTACCACCAAAGGAAAAAACTAGGGTATTCCAGGTGATCAGTAAAATAGAAGAGAAGATCCCATCACCAAGCACTTGATATTACTCCAAAAACATGAAGTTTGTTGCTTTGGTCCCCGTAAAACAAATCAATATTGAGGAATAAGACAAGGATACCCATTTTCCCATTTTCTATTCATATGTCTGACAGAAGCTCTTAGTAGAATGGTTCGAAATAGTGTTTGGTTTTCATGCAAATTTGCATAAAAGTGAATCGGTGGCAATAGGGGAGTTCCATGAGTTGGCACAATGGGAAGAGATGTGGGGCTGTAAAGTGGGCAAGTTACCTTTAAAATACTTGAACATGCCTTTGGGTGTAAAGTGCAATTCCAAATCAATAAGGGAACCAATAGTGGAAAGTATTGATAAAAGATTGGCTTCTTGGAAAACCAAATACCTCCCCTATGGAGGCAAGGTCATCCTAGTGAAAAGTCCATTATCCTCTCACCCTATGTATGTACTCCCAATGTACCCAATCACAGCACGAATGGCAGCTCTTATTGAAAAGAAAATGAGGGGTTTTTTACGGAGAGGGTGGAAAAATGGAAAAACAATAGCATTTAGCCAATTAGAACAAGGTTTGCAAAATCAAAGTCCCAAGGAGGTTTGGGTTTGAGGAGAATAAAGAATGCGAAAATTGCTCTTTTGGAGAAATGGTTTTGGAGATTTGGGGAAAATCATGGCTGGTTATGGTGGGAGGGTGGCACAAGCCAAATACGAGATGGAAACTTGGGTTGGGTCCCAAGAGCCTCAAATCAGTATGGATGCTCAGTTTGGAAGGAAATTGAAAAGCATACCAATCATTTTCAAAAGGTCTCAGATTTAAAAAAAGGGTATGGGGGTGGAACTCGTTTGACGTTTCAGGGGGTATCAATAATGAAATGATCTTAGATCCAACAATGAAATGATCTTGGATTAAATGCTAGTCCACCTCGATGGCACTTGTATTGTTAGCATAGAGAGGGATAGAAGTGGAAAGCCAGGTACCAAGGTCAATAAAGAAAGATTTTAACCAAACAATTTAACTGCAAACTGAAGATATTGCCCTATACTTAGACTTGGTGGAAGACTTGGAGACTATCTATTGCTTCTTACACATCTAGGAGATAAGAAAGTCACCTAGAAAAATATACCATCCAGAAGTAGATCAGCGAGTATTGAAGCAACCAGCCCAATCAACATTAGCATATGCTCTCAACTAAATGGGAGAAGAGGAGAAAAATAGTCCCTGAGAAATTGTGCCTTCGACATAATGGATGATGTGATTAACAACTGTCATATGAGGCTGATGAGAACTCACTAACAACTTGAGCTGCATATGAAATATTAGGCCGAAGTCATAGTTAGATAGATGAGGGACCTCACAAACTAGTGATACAAGGTAGCATATCTGGAAGTAATGGACCATTAAATTTAGATAAGTAAATGTAGAGAGACTGGGCCAAATGGGCCCTAGTATCTATTCTTTTATTTTTTTGTAATGTGTTATTTATTTGTTTGTTAATGGACCTGTCTTTGTGGGCCTTTTACTTCTTTTTATATGCTTACTTTAAGTTCTTGCTTAGCTAGCCGCCCACTTAAGGGCATACTTGTAATTAACTTAATGAATGAAGATTAACAAAAGGGTTAGAGAAGGGAGAGAGGAGATTATCAAACTCTTCTTCTTCTTCCTCTTCTTTTCTCCATCTTTCTTTGTACTGCTGTTTTCTACTTTTCTTCCACTTTTCTCTCTAATTTTAATCATGTTTATATCAGTTTTAGAGAACTGATTTACTTCTCTTAACATTCAGCTCCAAGGGTGTATCAACATATTTCTCATCAGTCATGTCAGCGAGGGTAATGAGATCAAAAGCATACTTTTGCTGACAAACAAAATTCCAATCACTACAATGAACTTCTGAGCCCAAGAAATAGGTGAGAGTTCATAGGTCCTTAATGTGGAAGGAATTATGAAGTAACAACTTCATCTCATCAATACCTTCATCATCATTTCCAGTCAATAGCATATCATCAACATACAACAAAAGAATGGTAATACCCTAAGGCCATCACCTAACAAACCTCAGGGTATTACCATTCTTCTGTTGTATGTTGATGATATATTATTGACTGGAAATAATGATGAAGGTATTTATCAAAAAAACAAGGTTTATCAAAAAAAATCACCTAACAAACAAGAGCTGATCAGAACAGCTCTGGCCATATCCAATCGCAACAACATCCCAAAACTGCTCATACCAAGCTCAGGGAGCCTGTTTCAAACCATACAGTGATTTATTTAGGTGGCACACTAAAGAAGGATCGTTGTAGTAACCAGGAGGAGGCTTCATGTAAATGGTCTCCTTCAACTAACCATGAAGGAAGGAATTCTTAACATCTAGCTGGTAAATGGTCCAAGATTAGATAATTGACAACGCAAAGAGAACACGAACTGCAGTGCTCTTGGCAACTAGGGAAAAGGTTTCTTCATAATCAATGTCATACTCCTAACTATAGCCCTAGGCAACTAATCGAGCCTTATATCGATCAAGGGATCTGTCAGATTGTAGCTTGAAAGTGTAAACCCAACAGCTCCCAACAATGGAAGCATCWGAAGGAGTAGGCACAAGATCCTAAGTGTCATTCTCATGAAGAGCCTGAATCTCAACATCCATGGGTTCTCTCTAATGAGGATTCCTAATGGCTTACTGATAAGAACGTGAGATATCTATGGAGGATGATAAAATCCCAAACTATTTCTTTGACTCAAAAAAGAACTAGACATAGAGGAACTAAGATAACTTAAGGATGCTTTTGATTTAGACTTCAAAAACTCTAATGCAAATAGATGGCCCACCCTACGCTCCTTCCCTTTTACCCTCCCAGTTTGTTGGTTCTAGATCAAACAACCATTATGAGAAAAGGTGAGAATATTTCCTTCATCAACAAGTTGTCCAACAAAAATTCAGTTGGTAGTAAGATTAAGAACAAAGAAGCTTTTTAAAAAGGGAAGGGTATAGTGGGGGAACGTTTCAAAGACAAATTATTACTACCAATGATGCGTAGCTTTTCAGCATTAGCAATAACTATGGCCCCATTTGGCGCGTCTTTCCGCGTGGTGTTTTGGCTGTTTACAAGCCGGGCAGACCACACCGCGGTCTTTTTCCATTTGGTTCGTAACATATCTAGCTACCAAAAGCCAGTGCGCCAAAAGACATGAGAAGCCCATTTTGGGCTGATTTCAGGAAGCTCCAAATGGAGCTTTTCACGTCTTTCTAGCTTTTTTCTCACGTGGAAAGACACGGAAAGATGTGTGGTAGCGAAACAAGCTTTGGGCTGCTCAGATCTTCATGCAAAAGCTCAATGCGTCTTTTAACTATCAGAGCTACCATAAGATCTTCCCAAAAAGACTTGCCAAATGGCCCCTATGTGTTTATCATGGGTTTCAGTAAGGTGACTTCGATGAGTGGAATAGGCTCTAGTCATATGGTTGGTGGCACCATAATCAATAATTCAAACATGTGAGGGTGAAGAACAATAGGTGGAGAACTTATCGGATTAAGGACCAAGAAGGCTTTTAAAGAGGTGACATAGTAGGTGAACGTTTCAGAGACAGGTTATTACTACCAACGATGCTTAGCTATTCAGCATTAGCAATAACTATGTGTTTATCATGGGTTTCACTAAGGTGACTTGGATGAGTGGAATAGGCTCTAGTCATATGGTTGGTGGCACCATAATCAATAATTCAAACATGTGAGGGTGAAGAACAATAGGCAGAGAACTTACCAGACAAGCCAATAGAAGAAAAGTAGAGGAGATAGTAGAGGATACTAGTTGTTGGATCTTTTCTTCATCCATAAATATAGATGGTTCCCCTTTAACAAAGGAATTATTCTTGGTAGTAATCATGTCAAAAGTCTAGCCCTTAGTAACTTGATATGCACACAACTGACTCTTATTTTTAACACCCATACCTGGTCGAACAAGACAATCAGGAATAATGCGACCAGGCTGTTTACAGAAAATGCAAATATTTTTATTCTTACAGTGGGAAGCAATGTGACCAAACCCTTTGCACTCATAGCATTGAACTTTTGAGAAATCCATAGTGATTGGCTTCTTATTCCCATGTGCAATAAAAGAAGTATCAGCCACAGAATCCATTGATTTCCCTTCAATTCCCACAGCAGTCAAAAGTCTTGTCTCTCTCAAGAGTACCCCTATCACTAAATCCATGTCTAGAAGGGCTCCCCAGCTTAGAATGTTAGCCCTGATTATCTCATATTCAGGCATAAGTCTCATGAGAAAGTGATTCACCATCCATTTCTCAAAGTGTTTCTAAAGATACTTAACACATTTAGGAAGGTCTAAAGGGTCAATTTGTACTAGCTCATATTCAGCTCACTAACCTAGAAATCTGGCATAATTTTCATGTATTTTCCTGTCTCCTTGACAATATGCAAATATTTCAGATTCAATTTGGTACTGTCTAGACATGTTGATGTAGGAAGAGTGGGAGAAGAGATAGATTTAGAGAGTGAAGATGATCAGAACAAAGAAAAGGATGAAAGGGCTGTAACAAGACTTTCAATTTGATAACATTGATTGAAAATAAGACAAAAGTCCCTTTACAGATCTGCCTTTTTTTCTTTATATAGACTAATAACTAGAAGCTTGCCTTGCAAACCACATTAAAGAAACTTATATCCCAAGCCACAAACTAACAACAAAACATTTAAGCTATCAAAATTACAAAATGGCCCTCATAGAAAACCAAAATAACAAAAGACACCCTGGCTAAAATCTAATACAGTAACCCGTGAACAGTGATACTACAGTACTACGGGCTGTATTGCTCTTCATGCTCCTACACCAATCTTCCAGGGTGAGAAGAACTTGGCCCTGATGAGTATACTTGCTATAACTCAGCATACATTGCTGGATAAAGTCGTTTCAGTTCCTCTTCTGCAACCCATGTGCTCTCTCCTGGTGGCTTTCGTAGTCATTTCACCAAGACCCTCAGAAGCTTCTTTATAGAGCACATTGCTGTTCTTTAAGGATTCACACACCTGTTTGTGAATTTTCTTTATATGCGCTCTGCAAAAGCCTCACCATCTTCACTCACCCAAGCCTCCTGCAGTAATGGAACAAGATCCAAAACATGTGGTTTATATCCATAGGCATCCTCAAACGGTGTCATCTTAATGGTGTGATTAACTGAATTATTATAAGCAAACTCAACTTGGTGGAGGACCTGATCCCATATCTTTACATGTTCTCCCATAATACTCCTTAGCGTATTACCCAAACTTCTGCTAACAACCTCTGTTTGCCCATCAGTTTGGGGATGGCATGTGCTGGAATATTTCAGTTTGGCCCCCCAAACACCTCCAAAATGATCTCCAAATGTGACCAACAAACTTCATATCATGGTCGGAAGTTATAGATGTTGGCACCCAATGCAATCACACAACTTATATGAAGAACAAATCTGCTACATGAGTAGCTCATCTGTCTTAGAACATGAGATAAAGTGTGCCATCCACTCCACGTATGGATTTGGTGGTAACCAGATCTTAAGTCCAACTTGGAGAAAATCCTGCACCTCAACATCTTATCAAATATATCATCTAATCTGGAAATGGGAAACCAGCATTTTATGGTGATGTTGATTGAGCGACTGTCCACAAACATCCTCCATGACCTGTCTTTCTTTGGTGTAAGCAGTGCTGGGACTGCAAATGGGTTTTTGCTTTCACAAAACAACCCCTTTGCAATCAGGTCTTCCACTTGCCTTTCACTTCAGCCCTACGAGTAGGTGGCATATGGTAGGCAGGAAGATTTGGCAAGGCTGAACCTGGTACCAAATCTATAGCATGTTGCACATTGCGAAATGGAGGCAGACCACTTGGTAACTCCCCATTAACAAGCTCATCAAATTGTTCTAGTAATGCCTACACTTACGGATTTGTATCAACTTTTCCAGATCTATAGCAAGTTGCATGTTGCACACCATACTTCTTGCACTTCTCCTCAAATTTACAGGCTGAAAGGTAACCTCAAACCTTGCTGTCCTTAGAAGGATTTGTAGCTTGCTCCTTCATAGGATTCAAAGTGATCTTCTTCCCATCCTTCCAGTAGGTCTAAGTATTGGCATCCATAAGATGCATTATTTTGTGATCACATAACCAAGGTGTTCCCAAGAGTATATGACAACATCCATAGGAGCCACATCACACCATGCTTCATCATCATATTTATCATAAAAAGAAAATCTTACAAGGCAACATGAAGTAATGGGAAACTCCATACCTTTTTGGAATCAAGCAACCTTTTTCTTATCAGTAAAAATATTTCATTATTAATTCATAAAATTAGTAGTCATTAAATCATTTCCCCATCTCAAATTACACCATATTACAATTTTGCCCAAAATAGAAGAGGCCCGTCAACTCCTTGTTTTGCAAGCACATTTGTCATCCCATTGGCAGTCCTCCATACCCAGAAGAAAGTAGCATTGAATATTTTTGCTAGGGCATCAATGTTCCCAAAAACTTGTTTATATGTCCAAGGGGCTGAATTGATTTCCTTTGTCCAAGCAGTGAGTAGTTGTGAGTCTCCTTCAATTTCTAGTTCCCTGGTTTCAAGTTGTACAGCAAACCTCATTTCTTGTAGCAGGACCCATATTTCAGTCTGAACTGAATCTCCAAAGCCAATTGAACCCGAATACAAGGCCACTACCATGGACCTTCCCTTTCTCTGAACAAAACACATACTAATAAGAATATTGTCATAAGGTTACCTCCATTGGATTTTTGTCACTTAGGTTGATGCTTAGTCATCTAGACATACATACCTTCTAGCTAAAAGTCAAGGTGTTTCCAGGGTAGRCACCCCACCAAGGATGCCTTGTCACCTAGGCAGCACCTTGACAACTATGAAAACTAACGCTTACTGACTTGCACTATCTAGAGGGGTGTGTGTGTGTGTGTGTGTGAGAGAGAGAGAGAGAGGAAGGAGAAGAGGAAGAGAGTATAAGATTAGAGGAAGAAGCGATCATCTGAGCCAAAAGAATAGGCCCATCAGTTAGATGACAAAAAGGTTTTTTACTAATAAAAAAAAAACGAAAAAGAAAGAAAAGAATAGGTCCATCAGGTCCACCAATTGCTCTCTCTATAAGGAAATTACAAAGAATGCCCCTTATCTTAAAATACTTATTCAACATATGATGGTGAGGTGTTTTGGTTCTTTCATCATCTAAAAGATGAATAACTTTATTTGTTCTGGTAATTCTACTGGAAGTCTAAAACCTTGTACTAACTGCACTGATAATATTGTATCCTGTTGTATTGTATCCTGTTGTATTTTCTTCAATGACGTCACAATGAGTAATTTTCACTATATGCATCAACACCACAATGGGCAGTGAGGCATTTGCATCCCTCAATTGTCATTTCTATGATATATAACATATTTCATCAAGTTACCTAGATCATTTTCTGTTGCAGCTCCTCTTATAGGTGAAGGCAGATTTAGGGGCGAAATTAGTCCCTGTTGTATCGTATCCTGTTCTTTTATTCTTAGTTGGGAATGCAATCTTAGTAGGGACTATTCTTACAGACCTGTGAAATGCAAGGGACTATTATTATAGTCCCTGTTGTATTGTATCCTGTTCTTTTATTCTTTTTCCTATGCAGCCCTATAAGGGCTTTCTTGYAATTGTACATAATATATAATATAAAGGTATCTTTGGGGGTGGGAGTCGAACTATTCTAGACACCCCTTAACTCTTTTTTATTCTCTGTTTCTCTAGTATGACTAAGAAGACTATCACGGGTATCAAAGCAGGCCTTATTCTCGAGCTTGTGACTGAAGATTTTACTCCAGTTTGAAAGGCTGTTTGTGGAYTTTCAGAGCTGTGCTCAAGTTCTCCTAGAGGGGCTTTTGTAGGCTGCTTCAATCAGCACTAACAAAACCCTATTTTTTGGAAAATCACAAATCAAGTAGAATTTTTCCTTGTTCATCTCTAATCATCTGTTCCAATCAGTTTAGACCTCTAGATTTTACATTGCCCTAGAGAAATCTCATGAAGACCTACTTTCCTTAGTAGTGTTCAGATATTCATGCTACTGTTCTGATTAAAATCGCTTTGGAAATTGTTTGTTTATTTCATTTCTGGGCTTAAGATTCACTATTATCCTTTTCTTGGACCGTCAACTTTTGAATACCTTATTGTTTGGACTTGTTTCTTAGAGAATCTTTATTGTTTAGTCATGTAGGTACTATTTCTCAGTGTAGAGCAAGAATCCAAATTCCTTTTCACTTGGAAAAGTGAGTTTTTGTCCATTTATGGGCTCAGTTTCAGCATTGTTACAATGTTGACTTGTGAACTGTTTGTTAAAATGGCTAAAAAGATGGAAGTTATTGTTATAAAGTTCAATAAAACTAACTACAACATGTAGAAGTTCAACTTTGAGCTTTTTGTTGAAGTTAAGGGTTTAGAAGAATATCTAAATGGTAAAAATATTACACCTGAAGAAACTGATGCAAAGGGCTTTCAGCAAAGGAAGCTTGACAATGGGAAGTTGGTCCCTTGGATCATAAGTTCTATAAAGACCCATATTGTTGTTCCCATGAGAAGAACAAGAACTGCATATGACATCTACGCATATCAGTGCAATATGTCCAAACAATACCAAATTGAATTTGAAATTCTTGCTTATTACCAAGGGGACAAGGGAATACAAGAGTACTATGCTGGATTTTTGGATTTGTGGGCTGAATATGAATTAGTCCATATTGACCCTTCAGAATTCGCTGAGTGTGTTAAAAACATTCACAAACATTTTGAGAAACAAAACGTAAATCAATTTCTGATGAGAGAGGAGACTGGACTTCTGACTATTGTGGGATCCTTCCAAGCTTATACTTGGTGATGGGAGAACTCCTTAGAGAGGAAACTGGACTTCTGACTATTGTGGGATTTGATGGAAAGTCAACTGATACTGGAACTGACACTGCTTTCATTCCACATGGAAGTAAGAAACCAACCACTAAGAATGTTTCAAAGCTTCAATGCTATGAGTGTAATGGATTTAGCCAATTGCTTCACATTCCAAGAAGAAAAATGTGTGTACTTACTGTAAAGAACAGGGTCACATTATTCTGGACTGCCTTGTTCAACCAGCTAAGGGTGTTCAAAAGAACCAACATTGTGCAAATCAGTTGACTTAGGGCAAGCTTCTGACATTATTTCTACCATGTCCAATTCTTTTGTTAAGGGTGAATCATCTGCACCTATGGGTGAAGAGAAAATTTGGCAATTGCTATCCTCATTTATCACTTCTACTTCTCGGCTATTGGCTTATCTGGTGAGTTTGTTGGTTATTGTTCTTCTTCTCCTACTTGGATTATTGACTCTAGAGCTACTAACCATATGACAGAAGCCTACCCTGAATCCTCAAATCATCATACTAAAACTCATCATAAACCTATTGTTACTGCCAATGGTGAAAGATCGAGCATCATTGGTAGTAATGATTTTTCCCCCAAGATTTACCCTCCTTTTCCCTTACCAAGACCTTCTTTGTCCCCAATTTCACCACAAACCTTATTTCAATGGGTTAGCTTGTTGATGGTCACATTCTTACTAAATCTTTTGATAGTTACTTGATCCAGGACCGATGCACTAGGAGGTGAAAGAGAAGGGACACAGGCTAGGCCGCCTATTTGCTTTGGAGTTCAAGAAGTCTCTCACAACCCAGTCATTAGCTTACTTTAATTCATAATCATCTAGTTTTTTTGGACCAAAGAAACAACCTTTGGGACTCATGGCACAAACATTTGGGTCATCCACATTCTGACAAATTAAATCTTTTGTTTGACTCTGGTTTTATAAGAAATAAAGTTCCTTCTTTGCAAACTTTTGATATTTCATGTGTTTCTTGTTGCTTGAGTAAAGTCATACTCTACCTTTATCTCAATAGTCTGGGCATGCTACTTCTCTATTTGAAATTATACACTCTGATGCTTGGACTTCATCTGTTACTTATCATTTAGGATACAAGTATTTTGTACTATTCACTGATGAATGCACTTGGTATACATGGATTTATTTTCTTTGGCATAAATCAGAATTTATTTTCTTTGGCACTAGGTATACAATGTCCAGATAATCCTCAGAAGAATGGTGTAGCCAAGCACAAGAATGGACATGCTCTTAGTATTGTGAGGAGTGTGGACCTTATTACAGGAGTCACATGCACCATATTCCTTTTGGGTGGAGACAACTAGTATGGTTGTGTACTTGATCAACTAACAATATTTCTTCTTTTGTTCTTGCTAATGTATCCCCTTTCCAGAGATTGTTTGGTCATCCACCAGACTTACTACTCTTCATGTGCTTGGTTGTTTAAGTTTTGTGCATCTCCCTTCTCATGAACGCTCTAAATTGTTTGCCCAATCTGTTATGTGTGCCTTAGTGGATTACAACCCTGACCATATGGGCTTTTTATGTTATGATCCATCTATCTGTTGTATTTATATCTCTCGTAATGTTATTTTATAAAGCACATTTCTTTGTTAGGGTTGTTAGATTACCAACTCCATTAGTTTCTATCTTGTATGACTTTGATTCACAGGATACCCCCTCTTCAATGGCTATGAAAGATATTCCTATCTTCTCTTGCAAGTGGTTGAATGCTCCAGTTACTATGCCTACAACCCTCCTATTTTTGTGCCCATAAGTGATGCCTTTCTTGTTTCAGAGACCCTCCTATTTCTATTCCTTTTTGTCATTCTACTCAAATTTCTAGACCCCTTGACTACAATGGCTACCCTTTAGACCATAGCTCCTTGTCTTCTATCTTATCCTCTATAGCTATTCCTCATAACTACTAGAAAGCTACTAGCAGCCCTCACTAGAAAGAAGCTATGGATGCAAAGGTTCATACTTTGCATGAGAATGACACTTAGGATTTTGTGTTGGCACCCTCTAATGCCTCTATTGTTAGGAGTAGATAGGTCTACACCATCAAATTAAAACCCGATGGCTCATTGGACCGATATAAAGGTCATCTAGTTGCCCAATGGTATACACAGGAATATGGTATTGATTATGAAGACATGTCTGCCCTAATTGCCAAGATTACTATAGTTTGTGTTCTTTTGGCTTTGTCAGTTGTACATTCTTGGTCTATTTATCAATTGGACGTGAAGAATGCTTTCCTTCGAGGTCAGCTAAAGGAGACAGTGTATACGAAACCTACTCCCTAGGTACTATAGTAATCCCTCTCTTGTCTACAAACTGAAAAAGCCTCTACATGGTCTAAAACAGGCTCCCCAAGCTGGGTTTGAGAAATTTCGGGATGTTGCTATTTCTGCCGGCTATAGCCAAAGTTCTTATGATTATTCCTTTTTCGTTCGTAAAAGACTGCAAGGTATCACAATCCTCCTATATGTTGATGATATGTTGTTGACTAGGAATGATGAGGGAATTATTAAATTTAAATCCCTTCTTCAAAGTTCATTTCATGAAGGATTTAGGTACACACACCTACTTTCTAGGACTTGAGGTCCAAAGAAGTGATCAAGGATATTTCATCTATCAACAAAAGTATGCTTCCAATCTTATCAAGTTAGCTGATCTTACTGATGAAAAGAAAGAAGGCAATCCTTTATAACTTAACACTGAGTTATCAAAGAAAAAGGGATCACCTCTTCCCAATGCCACACTCTATTGATAACTTATGGGACCTTTCATTTATCTTACTATGACTCATTTTGACATATCCCATGTTGTTCAAGTTGTTAGTTAGTTTGCCTCTACCCCCCGACAATCTCATTTGATAGTTGTTCATTGGATTATTCAATATGTTCATGAAACATTATCACAAGGACTATTCTTTCCCTTCTCTCCTATTCTATTGAGGGCATATGTTGATGACAATTGAGCAGGCTTCCCTGACACCAAACGTTCTACCACGGGCAGGTGTGTCTTCATGGGTGATTCCCTCATTTCCTCCTATAAAGATGCAATAACCAGTGGTGGACCGTCTATCATCAACAGAACCAGCCCAATTAGCATCAGTATAACCTTCCACCTTGGTTTGACCTTGTTTAGGGAAGAGAAGACCCCTACCAGGGTGTCTTTTTAAGTAGGATAGAACTCCATCGACAGCCTTAAAGTGGRAAGGTCTAGGTGAGTGCATAAACTAACTCAAAACACTCACAGCAAATGTAACATCAGGTCTAGTCTAGAAGGATATAGAAGTCTTCCAATAAGACTCTGATATTTTCTAAGTTTATTGCTTGGATCCATAGGGGTTTCATCTAGTTTACATCCCAACTTCATAGTGTCCTTCGACAGGTCAAGGATATACTTCCTTTGGGAAATAAAAATGCCTTTGTTAGACCGAGCAACTTCAATACCAAGGAAGTATTTTAGAGGATCAAGATCCTTTACTTCAAACTATAAGGCAAGAAATCTCTACAATTCTTGAATATCTTCCTTCCAATTTCCTGTTATCACAATATCATCCACATACACAATCAAAATAGCAACGAATTCATCTTTTCTCTTTATAAACAAAGTATGGTCAGCCTAACACTACATAAAACCAACTTGTTGAATAACACTTTTAAACCTCTCAAAACCATGCCCTAAGAGATAGTTTCAAACCATATAAAGACTTCCTTAGGCAACAAGCCTTATCCTCACTACCCTATAGTTGAAATCCAAGAGATTGAGGCATATACACTTCCTCAGCAAGGTCACCATTCAAAAAGGCATTCTTCACATCGAGCTAATGAAAAGGTTGTGAGAAGATTACTTCTAGAGATAACAAAACATGGATAAAAATGTCTTTATGCCATCCACACCAAGTATCTAAGAGAGCCCCTTTGCCACCAGTCTTGCCTTATGCCTTTCAATAGACACATCAGCTCGATGCTTTATTGTAAATACCACATACAACCCACTAGTTTCATTCCCTTTGAAAGATCAACAAGGTCCCATATGTGATTTTTATAAAGGGCAAAAATTTCCTCACACAATTGTTTTCCATTTAGGTAGATCCAATGCCTTTGCAACACTGTTTGGAATAGAAACACTATAAATAGCAAAGATATAAGCACTATAACTAAGAGACAAAGAAGAAATGGAAGTGAAGTGGGCAATAGGATGTTCAGTGCACATCTTCACACCCTTACAAAGAGCAATAGAAAGATCAATATCATAAGAAGTAGGTTCAAGGGTACTTGAATGATGATTGATGTAAGGAACCAGATTGTTGTAGAAGATGAGAAAAGAATATAGTTGATCAAGTACACACAGCCCTACTAGCTACATCCACCCAAAAAGTTGAAGGCACATGCAACTCTTGTAACAAGGTCCTCACAACACTGAGAACATGTCCATTCTTGCACTCGACCACACCATTATATTAAGGAGAATCTAGACAACTTCATTGAACTTGTACCCCATTTATCTTCAAAATAGAAAATCTCCATCTATGTACCCTCCCCCTAAATCTAAGCGAATGATACAAACACAAAATTGTGTTGCGAAAGTTTAGGCAAGGGTGTTTCTAGTCTTTACCTCTTCCCTTTGTACTCTTTTTGTATTTAGGCACCCAAGTAGGGACCTCTTTGTAATTTCTTGTTTCAAAATATAAAGTGCCTTTCGAGGGTGTGAACAGAAACAAGAACACACCACTCGACACATTCCTCTCTTCTTCTCCTTTCTCTCTTTCTTTCTTTCTCTCATACAAACCCTAGATTTACAATACTAGTTTCCAACTTGGTATCAGAGCAGGTAAAGGCACTTGGGAATACCTTTCTTGCTAACTCTCTTGCACAAGATGAACTGCTAACATCGGACCACCATCGGATGACGTCAGCAGTCCATACAGCTGTCGGCGGCAATACATGAATCATATGGTTTGGTTCACCCTGATTTTAGAATAGTTTTGGTATGTCTCTTGTCTTTTTTCGAAGCTTCTATGATTTTTAATAGATTTTTCAAGCAGAAAATCACAAAAAAAAACAGCAAGATCTGATGTCGAGCCTTGTACACTTTGTTTAATCAGTTTTTCTGCTACAAAACCTAGACCATTCAAGTCGTTTTTTACCTTGGGAGCAACGGGAAGTGGTCCCGTATTTTTCTAAGCCCTAGACAATTTTTGGGAGATTTTCTTCCCCCTCTATTTTGGCACCAAATTAGTTTTTTGAGCTTTTTTTGCCTCTTAACCATGTGGTGGCCTAGTTTCTTGGATCTTTAGTTGTGGTTAAGTATTTGGGGCCCCTTTTTGTTGACGCGGAAGTGTTTTGATAGGTTTTGGAATCATCTAAGGATGATGGTTTCTAGTGTGTTCCCGGGAAGTGCAGACATTTCCAATGGTATGATAACTACTGTTAAACTTGATGGGACCAACTTTTTAGAGTGGTCCCAATTTGCTAAACTTACCATCACTAGGAGAGGTAAACTAGGATTCATCACAGAAAAGGAGGTGAAACCAAATCTGAAAGATCCAAAATATCCAAAGTGGGAATAGGATAACTCCCTTGTAAGGTCATGGTTGATTTTCTCAATGCAACCTCATATTGCCCGAAACTACATGTTTCTTCCAACGGCCAAAGATATTTGGGATAGAGTTATTGCCACTTATTCCCAAGTTAACAATACTACTAGAGTGTACCAGCTTTGGAGGGAAGCTTGTAGTATGCGTCCAGGGGAGAGATCTATGGCTATGTATTTCTCTTCTCCATAGTCTATTTGGGAAGAAATGGATCACCTGAAGACTCTTGTATGAAAGGACCCTGAAGATGGTGAGCAATATTGAAAGTATATAGAGGAGAATAGAGTCTTTGATTTCTTGGTTCGCTTGAATCCAAAGTTTGATTTTACTAGGCAACATATTCTTAGTGTCGACATTGTCACTCTTGTTTCCGCGTACTCCCTTGTACAAGGGGAAGAGAGTAGGACAGCCATGATGCAACCTCCTATGATTGATCACTCTGCCTTTATGTCTACTTCAATCAAGCAAAATACTAGTAAGCACCATATTATTGAGAAGGCTGAGGATGTGGTTTGTGATTATTGAAAGAAGCCAATACATACTAAGGAAAAGTGTTGGAAGCTCAATCCTCACTTAAAACCAGAAAAATACAAAACCAGGGGGAAGGGAAATGCTCACTTGGCTACAATTAGTAATGATGCTCAACCTTCTAATGTTCATGACTCCTCTGATGTAATGGACAAACTTAGAAATATACTACTACAGTTGGAAAAGGGTGGTACATCCTCCTCATCTGATTCTGGACATAGTAATCCATCTAGTTCATATGCCAAGACAAGTACTGGACTTGCTTGTTCCACATCTTTTAGTCCTTGGATTGTAGACTCCAAGGCCAGTGCCCATATGACTAGCATGCCTTCACATTTTACCTCATATAAGTTAACCCCAGGGAAGGGCAAGATTATTGTTGTTGATGGATCTCAGCCCTTATTTTGGGTCAAGGTGAAGTCAAACTCACTCATAACCTTTCTCTTGAATCGGTTCTTCATGTGCCCTAATTACATAAAAGTTTATTGTCTATTAGTTCCCTTACAAAATCCCATAATTGCTCAGTGACCTTTTTTCCTACCCATTGTGTTTTTTAGGACCTGAGCACGGGGAAGATGATTGGAAGTGGGCATGAAGCTGATGGAGTCTACCTCTTTGATGGACCTTCAAAGCATGGATTATCGAGCCGGACTGTGTCTTGTTTAAATGAGAAAATGAGTCTTTTGAAATTATGGCATTGTCGTCTTGGTCACATGTCTTTCAATTATGTAAAACTTTTCTTTCCAAACTTATTTGACTCAGTGTCAAAGTTGTAACTTTGAATGTGAAGTTTGTCATCTATCAAAACAATGTAGAACCACATATTTTGCAAGTAGTAAAAGAAGTAAATTGTTTCTCATTTGATTCGTACTGATGTTTAGGGCCCATATGCTATCCCTTGCATGGGTGGGTATAAATACTCCATCCTTTTCATTGATGACTACAATCGGTATACATGGCTCTACTAGATGAAAAGTCGAGATGAAGTTCCTATGGTGGTTGAAGTTGCTCGAGGCTTACTGTTTCAGACTCATGTTCCCACCTATTTCTGGGGTGATGTTGTTGAGACATCTATGTATCTTATCAACAGACTTACTTCAACGACCCTTAATTTTCAATCTCCTCATCAACTTCTCTTTCCTGATGAACCTCTTTTCAATCTCCCCCTTAAAATCTTTGGTTGTGTTTGTTTTGTTCATGATATGAGTCCTTCCAGGCGTAAGTTTGATCCTATGTCAGTTAAATGTGTCTTCCATGGTTAGTCTCCTGTCTAGAAGCCTATAGATGCTTTGATGCTCTCTCTAGCAAGAGATATGTCTCTAAGGATGTTACCTTTTTGGAGTCCTCTTTTTTCCAGTCATCCCGTCCTTCTCTTCAGGGGGAGAATGCAAGTGAAGATCAGAATCCCTTCTGCCTTCCTGTCCCTGTCTCTTTTGTTCCTCCTCCTCCCTCTCTTTTTTATAATGATGGTATTCCTTCTCTTCCTCTTCCTCTTCCTCTTCCTCTTCCTGTGTATTGGCCTTACTCTTGGCAGCAATTTTTCATCAGACACAATAAGAGGGTGGCTCCTGAAGTAGAATGCCCATCACAATCTAATCTCCCAGACTCAGGTAATCTTGAACCTCCTAATAATTCTATTACTGATCCTGACCTTGATCTTCCTATTGCCATTCGAAAAGGGAAGAGGGCATGCAACAAGTATCCTATTACTAACTGTGTCTTATGATGCTCTCTCACCTTCCTATTATGCCTACATTTCTACCATCTCTTCTGTTTCCATCCCTCGCAGTGTTAAAGAGGCAATGCAGTCCCCTCACCATAAGGAAGCTATGAACCAAGAGATGGAGGCCCTAATAAAGAACCGGACTTTGGGAGGTTGTTCCTTGTCCTAAGGATAAGACTCCTGTTGGGTGTAAGTGGGTCTACACTGTTAAGCACAAGGCAGATGGCTCAATTGAGAGGTACAAAGCTCGGCTTGTAGCCAAAGGATACACACACTTATGGCATTGATTATCTGGAAACCTTTGCTCCAATTGCTAAAATGAACTCTATTCGTGTGATCATGTCTCTTGCTGCCCATTACTGTTGGTCTTTATATCAAATGGATGTGAAGAATGCCTTCCTCAATGGATACTTACAAGAGGAAGTGTATATGGACTTACCACCTGGGATGAGCTTTCCTAACTATGAAGGAAAAGTTTGTCGCTTAAAGAAGTCTAATTTTGGAAGGGTCTCTCTACTTAAGATAATAGACCTTATTATTTCTTATTCAAGTCTAAGTCTTTTCAGAAATTGATTTACCTTCTGTTTCTAAAAATGTTTCTGAAAGTATTTTACACAATCCGTAGAATCTTAAGGGTTAATATGGAGTTATGGACTAGTTCATATTCAGTCCACAAATCGAGAAATCCAACATAGTACTCTTGTATTCTCTTGTACCCTAACAATAAGCAAAAGTTTCCAATTCAATTTGGTATTTTTTGGACATGTCGGACTAATAGTAAACTTTCTTCAGATATGCATACATGTCATATGCAGTTCTCATTCCTCTCAAGGGAACAACAATAAGGATCTCTATAGAACTCAAGATCCAAGAAACCAACTTCCCATCGTCAAGCTTCCATTGTTGAAAGGCCTTTACATCAATTTCCTGAGGTTTATTAATTTTACCATTTAGATATCCTTCTAAACCCTTTCCTTCAACAAAAAAGTCAAAAGTGGAAGTTCCCCATGTTGTAGTTAGTTCCATTGAACTTCACAGGAATAACATCCATCTTTTTAGCCATTTCAACAAACAATTCACAGGTAAACAATGTAACAGTAATGAAGTCAAGCCCACAACTAAACAAAAAACTCAGTTTTCCAAGAAAAAGAAGGACCTGCAATCTTTCTCTATGCTGGTAAGCAATACCCCACAACTAAAGAAGGATACACTAAGAAACAAAACCCAAATAGCAAGGTATTCAAGAGTTCATAGTCTAAAAGAAAAGGTTGGCAGTGAATCTAAAGCCCAAAAATGAAACAAACAAGCTGCTCCAAAGCAATTTTAATCAGAACTGTAGCAGAAAATCTCAGCACTACCAAAGAAAGTAGGTCTTCAAGAGATTTCTCTAGAGTCAAGCCAAACACAACAAATTCTGATAGTGATAGCCCAGGAAAAAAAAAAAACTGCCTTTSAAACTATGTAAAGGGATCAAAAACCCTTCAAAATTGAATGGGATATCAACCTAATTGAGTAAAATGGTGTTGAACCCTAGGGTGATGCAAAATCTAGAAGCACAAACTGATTGGAACCACCGATTAGATAAGAACAAGGAAAAGCCCAATCTAGCTTGCGATTTCCAAAAAATAGGGTTTAGTTTATGCCAATTGAAGCAGCCTCCAAAAGCCCCTCAAGGACGAACTCGAGCACAGGACTGAAAGTCCACAAATAGCCCCTCAAACTGGAGTAAAGTCCTCAATCACAAGCTGGAGAAAAAGGCTTGCTCTGATACCATGACAGTCTTCTCAGTTGTACTAGAGAAAGAGAGAATATAATAAGGTTAAATGGTGCAGAGAGACTAGGCCAATTGGGCCCTGGCCCATTATGGTCTTATTATTAGTTCTTCCTAGTTGTTTTTGTTTGTTAATGGGCCTTTGCTTTATGGGCTTGTTAATGCTTTTTTATGTTTTTTACGTATGATGATGAGTTGGCCGCCCACTTAAGGGCAGACTTGTAATTTGTTCAGATTTAGTAAGACTAATAAAGGATAAGAGAGGTAGAAGAGGAGACCATCGAACTCTCTTCTCCTTTCCCATCTTCTCCATCTTCTTCTTTCTTGTCTTCTTCTTCCTTTTCTTTCTTTGCTATAATCTGAAATTATTTTACAGTTTTTTATTGGACTGAATAACATCTAATAGTATGCAGAATAATTCAACCCCCACCCCCAAATAGCCCTTTATATTATATATTATGTACAATTGCAAGAAAGCCCTCATAGGGCTGAAGGATTACAAGAAAACCTTTATGGGGCTGTAAAGGAAAAAGAACAAGAATAAAATACAATACAACAGGGACTATAGTATACATTACTGTTCTCCACAACAAAAACATAGATGGATGTGGAAACAACTACTAGATCCGTCAACGAAGAAGAAACTAAAGGAGTTGGTACATTTGATGAGTATACACTTACCTGATTCGTGGCTATTTAGCATTAACATGCACTTGAAGCGAGGGCTTGGTCACAATTGGAACAAGAGGAATAGGGTCATCAACTGGAACCAGAAGTGGAAGCATAGGAGGTAAGAAGGAAACATCATAGCCGATAAAGAAAGAGACATACACAAAGAAAGTGACATCCCAAATAAATGAATGACGGGAAGTGGGATTATAGCACTTATAACCTTTTTCTACAACTCCATTTTGTTGTGGAGTACAAATACAAGATAATTGATGAAGAATTCCTTCATATTTGAGGAAGATATTCAAGGAATACTCAATGTATTCAGATGCATTGTCTGATCGAAACTACTTGACTTTCTTCCTAAACTGTGTCTCAACTCAATCATTTTGTAAAAGACTAGTAATTCTAGGAACTTCACTTCTCAAATATATCCACATACATCAAGAGAAATGATCAATAAAATTAAGAAAATAGTGATATCCATCCACAAAAACAAAGTGAGGACCTCCACACATCAGAATGGACTAAATCGCAAGGATTGGAAATTTCATTTATAGATCTTGGATAGGTCCATTTACAATGCTTTGACATCTGACAGACTTCACACAAAATATTTTATGATGGCAATTTTTCAAATAGCTCAGGAAACAAAACTTTCAATGAAGGAAAAGACAAATGACCAACTCCAACATGACCACCAAGTCTTCACGATTGATGTCCCCACCACTTGACGCCTGCATAGAAGCACCAATATCTACATTTAGGTAATAGAGACCTCTAGCGTCATGACAACTCCCAATTTTTCATCTTATCAACCAGTCCTGAAACACACAATGAGTGGGAAATAAAGTCACACAACAGCCAAGGTCTTTGATAATTTTAGAACAGACAACAAATTAGTGATAAATCTAGGAACATGTAACACAAAATTTGGAGATAGATCATTCCCAAGCATGATGCCTCCCTTCCCCTAAATACTAGAAAGAAAGCCATGAGCAATTTTGACTTTGTCTTGGCGAAAAGAAGGGCGATATGAGTTGAACAAGGAGGATACGCTAGTCACATGTCCCGAGCCTCCTGAACCAATCACCTAGGAGCAAGAGGGAGATGGTTGAATAACATTTTAGGCAAAAACTATACCTGTCTTAGCAAATGAAGACCATTTTAGCCAAGCCATAGCCCAGTTAAGAAGATTCACCTCCACAGCAGTAAAGTCAGGCAGACCAGAAGTAGGGTGCAGTAGTCTGTCCAAAATGATTAGAAACACCTAGGTAGTATTCCTTTTCCCACAATTAGCCACATTTGAACTTGCAACATGACCAGCACCATTAGGACCCTTATATGGATTCTTATCCTTCCTCAGAGCTACTGGTTTGAGGTGGGGATACAAAATCCAACATGCATCTTTTGTATGTTTCTCTCCTCTTGGTGAGAACACTTCAATGTTTCTTATTTCCACCCTTACTTTCAGTTGGATGAAACTGAGCCCCACTTCTCAGTTTCATCCCCAAACTCTAAACAACTTAAGAAGAGAAATACAAACAAGAGGTGAGAGAAGTACAAAATTAAAACTAACTGGGATTCTTTCAAAGTAGACCAAACGAGCAAAAAAAAAAAAACTCCAGAAGCCTTTGAATTACCACAATAGCTCTGAAGCAGCCCAAATACATCCCCACAAAGCTTTGAACTAAAACGACCAAAGTGCTGATGAATCACAAACTCCTGCACAGATACACATCAGCAACACCTTCCTCAGGAGCAAAAACCAAGAAAACTTCCCACCCTAAACAAATCAAGGCCTTTCAGCACTCATTGAGTATTGTAGCTCTAGCTCACGGAATACTTTTCCGGTGTACTCTTCCCCTCCTAAAGCTAATCCAATATCAAGTGATGATCATGTTCTTCCCAAAGACCTTCAAGAGATGCAAAAGATGTACCACAGTAAACTCTCCTTGACACATGTCTTCGATGTCTTAATTCAGTCTTTAGATCCTTGCATAATTTTTCTTCTACCCATAGGTCCTTAGGAGTTTGTCCCATACTCCCATATCTTATATGCAGTAATGTAGTGTTGCACAGTCCTAGTAATCTTAGGTGTCATTAGAATAGAAGAGCCAAGACATCACAATGGCATTCCCTACACCGGGTCTTTTATTCAGGCTGTTCTTTCTTTAGCTCTACAGTCTGTCCATAAATATATCCTTCCCTTCCTCTGCTGATTATGGCAAGCTTAGCTGAAATGGCCCACTCAACATAGTTGTACTCATCCAACTTGATGTTGGTAATCTGAAAGGCACGGTTTTCAAGATTGGGAAGACCCTCCCCTGACCTGGTTTCCTTAGAAGAGACCTTACTAGCAGTAGACATTCTTAAAATAGAAACACARCTTCAACCCAAAAAACACTAGTAGCTCAAAATAGCACCCAAAAACTGACTGTCCTCCATAAGGAAGCAAGAAACAGAGACACTAATCAGCCCAAGAGTTCAGAACAATTGTTCACAGCCCAAAAAACCCAACTAACACCTGTGAACAGCCTAGGAATCAGTTCATACAAATTCTGGGTGCAAAAATAACAAAAAACATAGAGCTTCCTCACTCTCTAGTGGGTCTCCGGAGAATTTCACTATTCAGTTTTCACCAATGCCTCTCCTGCTGTACAGCAACTAGACATGAAACTCAGGTCTCTCTAGCACTCTGTACACTGCTCTTCTTCTTCTTACCCTAATGGGGCATGATCGAAGCTGCTTAAGGTTCCATTTGATCCCTTCTCCAAAGAAGAAGCCCTGAGAATTAGATGAAAAGACTCCTTAGTGGCTCACGAACAAGTTCGGGTTTCAGTAGATGAAAGTCCCAGAAGAACAAGGAAAGGAGAGGAAAGATTTGGATCTTAGGAGAACTTCAAGTGCTCTGATACCATGAAGCATTTTGAGCAAGAGAAGAAGAGAAGAAGAGAAATGAGAGAAGACAAGAGGATATGTGAATGAGAAACTGGGGCAACAGTAACCTTATCTGTCCTGGCCTAGATAGCATTCAAATGGAACTTAAAAGACATGAAGTACAAGATTGCCCCTCAATAGGCAAACTGTATATAAACAGACTTTAAGAGTAAAACAACTAAGACCCAACGGCCTAATAAGAAATAAACTGAAGTAAATAATAGCCCAGCCCATACAACATTAGGACTTACAACAGGAAGCAGAAAAATTAAAAGGATAAAATAGAACAAAACCATTCAAGATTCTTGTCATTATCAAAGCCCACAAAAAATATTCCATTTTACATGGTAATATCAATGTATAATGGAAAGAGTACTAGCAATTTAATTACTCTTTCCATTAGATCAAAATCTTGGTAGGCAGCAAGCATCCATGTAGAGCAAAAAGAGTGGACTAGATTCAAGTTTAGTTGGTCAACTACTATAAATAAATAAATAAAAATCCTTTGTAACACAAGCCTGTGCATCAAACAAGTTACTGCTAGTTTAAACATATAAAAGGAAAAGTTAATAAGAAGCATCTATATGTGAGAAAGATGAAGCAGCTGGCAATGCTAGAAATCCTATTTACATCGAGTAGAAGGGACCACTAGATGATAATAAAGAACAGAAAATCAAATAAAGAAACTTATGAAACATACTTGAGTAGTAAAACAAAATCAAATTTATAGAATATGGCATTAAAGTCCAACATACAATATAGCTTACTTGAAATTCCAGTAAACCTTCCCATTAGGATCAGGTATTCCAGCGTCATTAGTGCGTTGATAATCTGAACTCCAGTTGTCTTTAAATGTTTCCATACTCAATCCTGTGATTCCAGCTGTGAAGAGTTGCCAAAAAAAAAGTCATCCTTACAGCTTAGAAGATTTAATAAAATGTAGTATGGCACTAATCATTAGAAAACCTAGAAGGCAATTATTTTCTTTCTAAACCATCAGAAAAGACAAGGAGTGCAATTCCATGAAGTAGGTGCAGTTTTTGAAGCTTTCTTCTTCAGACACATGTCTATCCACTCTCAGAAAAAGTGAGGGTAGGTAACTCCGCTTTCAGGAAAAAAAAGTTCTAACTTCTTCAAACATGTGGCTACTTGCTACTTATCAAGGAAAAAAAACACCCACTTCAAAAAATTAGGACTCAATTAGGAGCTAATAAAAGGTTTTGAAAGTATCTCTAATTTGAGAATAAATCTGGAAAAGAGCTGCATAGCGGGTATAAATTTGGAGGTAGGGGAGGTCGAGGCTATTGCGGAGTGTCTTGAGTGTTCCACTTCTGCTTGGCCTATGTCATATTTAGGGCTT
>NW_010729116.1:3550343-3562074 GCF_000365185.1 Nelumbo nucifera | reverse complement strand
TGGGTGGGGAGATCAGCAAATACTTTGTCAGATATGTTAGCTAAGCAAGGGGTAAATAGGGAAGAATTATTTTGGGCTCAGTTGTGATTCTTGTTTTTTTTCCTAGTTTACTTGTAAGATTCAAGGAGGGGCTGCAACTCACGCCTCTCGCTAGGATGATGCATGAACTCACTCTAAATTTGCTTCCGAATCAATAAATTTATTATTATTCATCAAAAAAAATAGGACTCAATTATATTGTTTRATCCAATTTCAAAATTCAAATAAAAGATTCACTATGAAACTTTCAATGGTATGGGTCCCGGTTCCCAATTACAAATAAAACTTGATTTAAATTTTTAAAATAAGAAACTCAAATTAAATTTATCATATAAATAGTAAATCTCAAATACAAAATAATATATAGGTGTAGTTGCTCTATACTTAGTACAGGGGCTACTCTATAGTCCAATAACATAGTGAATGGCACTACACAATGCTGGTCCAAGCTGTCCAAGGTCTTCGGAATGGTACACTTGATACAGACCTAACCTATGGATTTTTTAGCAAGTATTGCATGGACTCTCCTAAATGGATAATGTATCCACATCAGACACACATTGGAGTCTGACACTCCACAGATTCTAGGAGATATTTCTACTTTACATTTCCTTCTTATCTCCTAGCTTATTTGACATAAACGAAAGGCTAGTTTACAAGATGAACTTGTCTTATTAAACATTATTTAGTAATGAAGTCAACACTATTAGGCAAGTATATAATGTTAGGATTCAATATATATATATATATATATATATATAAACTACTTTAATAGTATATACATTCACTAGTCGCTGTTTTCTTATCTTGCCAGGTCAGACTCCTGGACACATATTCCAGCTCCCATGTCTGCGTCCATGCAAAACTGGCACAAAGTGGCCATTCTCAGAGTTGAACCCATGTTCCCATGCTTGTCAGCTCTAGATTTTATGAAACGATGACCTAATTTGATTGTAATTAGAGAGATGTAGTCCAAGTGAACTTTTTCTAGATAGCCATCAAAATGAACAAATATTTCAAATACTGTTACTAAATCTACAGTCTTCCATTTGAATCTAAATACCCACTTCAATCCTAACTAGACAGACCTCAACCCAATATCTGATGCACTTTTTAAAGGTAGAAAAAACAATTTTCAGCATCAGACTCGGATCCATCAAAAGAAAATGATTCTGGTTGAAACAAATAACACTGGCTATTTTTAACCTTAACAAAAAGTGAGTCAATAGGTGCCATTTAGAAGCACTGAACCTATGAAACTGAAATATAATGTTAAATTAGTTATGCTTTCTGAATGAAAAATAGACTCCAATGCATTGTGCCACGCAATAACTACTAATGTTTTTAAATGAACAATACGTATATTAAACAATTAAAAAGAATATGGTTCCATATGTGATGCAGGAGCTGAAGAATCAAAATTGGAATTTTATGAAATTTTATGTATTTCTGTATTTTTGGACAGTAGGTGTGTTTTTGTCATTTTGCATTTTCCTGTGGGGTCCAATGATGGGCTTTAATTTGTTTAATTATAGTTTGATTGTTTAAAATTTCAGAGTCATTGCATTAGTAGGATTAGAGTTATTGAGTATTCTTTTGAATTGAAATAGGATATGACAACTTAGTTTAAGTCCTACTAGGATTATTGAGTCTAACAGTTTGACTCCTATGACTATTATGAAATAGTTTGACTCCTAGGATTATTATGAGTTTAGAGTCTACAAATATGCATGAACATTTTAAACAAAGAGAAATGAAGTTTATTGTGTTTTCTTTAGCTTATGCTAATTATGGTGAGTGACTACCATGCCCTAGAGTGATTCTAGGTAGGGGTGTAAACGGATCGAATTCAAATCGGATCAGGCAATATCTGAATTCGAATCCAATTAGAAAATTTGATATCCGAATTCGATTCGATATCCAACGGATATTGAAAACTCATATCCAAATACGATTTGATATCCGACGGATATTGAAAATTCATATCCGAATTCGAATATTATTTGAATATTCGATTTGATTCGAATTCAACTAATTAATTATTTTATGTAATTAATAAATATTTTATTTATATAAAAATATATAAATTATTTATATAATTTAATTATTATATAAAGCAATTAAATATTTTATATATTATATAAGAATTAAATAATTGATCGAATTCAGATATTTATATACTCGAATCAGGTCATATCCAAATTTGATTCAATTATGTCGAACCTCGAATTCGAAATCGGATTTTCGAATACCATTGACACCCCTAATTCTAGGCACCCTGTGAGTGATTCCAGGTATTTTTCTCTCTTCTTTCTCTCCCTATTTTCTCTCTTATTCCTTCAAGAAGCCATTACAGCCATCAACAGCCATAAAAGTCTGATCAAAGAAGACCATTCAACAATTTCTAAGGACTAGAACTAAGCTGGTCCTACATCAATATGCATGTCCAAATAAAAAATACATAATAGGAAAAGACAACATTATGAGAAATAGAAAATAAAGGCAAAACAGGAGGTATCCCTAAAAAATAAAGAAACTGAGAAGGAATTTCATTAAGGCCGACAGCCAACTGTGAATAATATTTACTGGCAACAATATCTACAAAACCAGAACCACAGATTTGTTGTAATAGTTTCTTTTGAGAGACCATGAAGAATTTGACTGCACTTCCCAATTAACAGACTATTTTCTGTACACCCATCCTTCAAAATGTTCTTTTCCTAACCTCGCTGCAAACCTCTCTGCAATAACATTGTCTAAATGGAGAGAGAGAGAGAGAGAGAGAAGTGCAACAAAATCCATGTACACAATGTGAATGTTATTTTGTGCCAGATTATCTTTATGGTTTAAAATAAGATAGTGATTTAGGTTATCTCACAAGAACTGGCTTCAAATTCAGATACATGAAAATGTATGCACTAATGGCGAATAAACCATATAAACAATGCACAACTCACGTGAAGGGTCATCCTTTTTTGCAGAAAAAATCCCAGTAAATATGCAGAACACCGAAAATAAAACAGGCAAAAGGAAAGCAGGCGCCACCCGATTGATCATTTGCACACCACCAAATACAATAAAACACAGTATGATGGTCACAACGATTCCATAAACTTGCAGGTCATGCAAGCTCGGACTTTCATTTCCATTCACCACGTTCCCTACATTGACAAAATCAGGGAAAACAAATATTTTAGTAGCTGATGATTACTTATCCTTAAAACAACACATTTCAAACATACCACCAATAAGTTTCATAGCAGAAACACTAAGATAAATAGATTGGAAGTTGACATAAGTGGAAATTTCCAAACCGAATACAAGCACATAAAAAGCATTGTAAACAATCCTTCTTCTAAGCATGGTTTAAAATGTTTCCTAATTTCCCTAATATTTCCATTTCCATGGTAGCGACACGAAATTTTACTGGAATCAACATTTCCCCAATGAACACTACCAGTACTATATGGAGTACAAGAGATAGTATCTAGGACATATTTCCATTTTCACTTCCATGGGTAGCAACATGAAATTTTACTAGAATTGACATATTCCCTAATGAACACTACCAGTACTATGTGGAGTACAAGAGATATTATTATAACATATGTTGGAGACAATATTGTAGATATGTGAGTGAAGTAACAAGTTATTGTCCACCTAACTTACATGATTACAACTTTGAGCTAGCTCAATATTCATTTCAAACATGAAGTTAAATAATAGTTTTTGTTTTTGTAGTAGATTATTTGGTAGATCTATTACAACCATTTACATTTTCTTTGAGTTTAAATTTTGCTTTAACTAATTCTATCAAGAAGTTCTAAAGCTTAAGGTTTACAGGGCAACTTCAGAACATATTCTTTTGTCTATAACCTTAGTTTCTTAGTTTTGTTTAATAATTTGGAACAAGATAATAATTTAAAAAGGTGTGCCTATGCTTCTTTTGTCATTTCATAAAATATCATTCCATAGTTTGCATATTTTACAATGTTTCCACCATGTCTATAATTTTTACAATATTTCCATACGATATTTCCAACATTTCCGACATATTTCTTATATTTGGATGACCGACATTTCCACCGACATCGACATTTTAAACCTTGCTTCTAAGGGGTACAAAAGCATGCTACAGCACTGAACAGCAAAATTGTGTCAGCTGTGGGGAGCGGGGGTTATCCTGTCAGCAGATTCCAATACAATGTTGTGGTGTAAGATGCTTTCGTATCTCTTATAAGAAAATAAATGCATCACTATCATTGATCAGCACATAAAACATGTTCGTGGTTGAAGTGGACTGTTCCGAACTATCCCATAAATCAAGTCAGAAATATCAGATGATTAACAACTTTAAGTTAGAAGAAAAAGGATTTTTGCAGATAAGAAATTTTTATACTCTTACTAACAAATTATTATACTGGTACAAGTTAAAATAGCAATTTTCAATTATACCTCCAACACTATAAATAACAATTATCAATGCTACAATAAAAACATCCTCAGTCCAGCTTACTACAAGTAATCATGTCTAAATAGAACTAAAGCTCAAAGTCCCTAACACGAACAAGCAAATAAAGAAGGGAATAGAAGAATAAACAAGAAAAATTTTTACTATAGCTCTTGATTATGGTAGAAACAGTAAATAACTCTTTAATAATTCCGTAGCAGGAGAAAAAAACAGTACAATTAGAATGCTCTTTACAAGACTGGTTAACACTCTTGTAAACAACTTCCAACTTGTATTCAGAATTCTAAAAATTACAAACTTTGTCAAACTAACACCTTTATAAAATCTACAAAATCTACTAAAACTAACTTGATGTATGAAACCAGGATTATATGAATTATTATAAACAGTAGGTCCAGAAAATACTATAAGTAATAAATTTCTAGAAGATTGATACTTCAATCTCTAAAGACCAAACCAACAGGGACCAAAAGTTGAAACAAAGGCTATACTACAGTACTACTGTGAATGACGGCCAGTGGGATCCACAGGTCAACCCATGGACTTGACCTTGACCACAATTTGCAAAAACACAAAAAAACCAGTCATCTTAAAGCCTTCAGTTGGGACAGTTCCTCGTGTCTGATTCAGCCCAAAACTTATGGTTGGCGCACTTCTATATGTACTTTATTTCCACCAATTTTCAGCCAAATTGACTAAGGTTTGACTGGTCAAAAAGTCATTTCTTTTTCTGGTTAACAGTACATTCTGCAAGTCTGCCATCTGACCTCTTTTCTTACATTTATTTGTTTGATATGTGCTAACAATCCTTTTTTTATTGGCAACTTAAGTTTTATTAATTCATGAAAAGAATTGTGTTATATACAGTACAAGCTAGTTCACATCCCATAATTTGAGCTAGCAATGATACAAGAGTACTCAGCCCACAATCTGCTTGAATCAGGAATTACAAATCATTCACCCCTCCCCAAATACATATCAGATCTGCTAGTCCCCTGTTTAGCTAGTCCATCTGCCAAATTATTACTTGATTTTTGAATCCAACTGAATGTTGCTCCCATTTTTTTTTTTTTTTTTGAAAATGTTGCTCCCAATTGTCCAGCAAGATGTACTCACCAAGGATCTTCTTTTTTAGTTGCTTTCCTTGCTTCCATTTTTGCATCAAGTACATAAGCACAAATGATTGCGAAGGACAAAACCAATATGAAAAAACCTAGACTATTTGTCAACCTCTAGTGGCTGGTAAAATACAATTTATGCCAATATGAGCCTAAAACAATGTTATCCCGAATAACATTGTCACATCGTCAGTGGTGAAGATTTTGACCAAGTCAATTATATGGAAAACCATCATCTTGAAACTCAATTTTGGTGCCAGGTAATGGAAAATCCCATAAGAGATTATTAGCACATGAAATACTTGCAAGTCTGCATATCCATAAGATCATGTGTACAAATAAGAACTAAGTAATTACTTACCTAGTTGAGGAATGGACAAAGTACCTTTCACAATATGTAATAATATCATTTAACATTGTATCTAGATGAACTTAATGTGTCCTTCTTCACACTTAAATATATGAATTTAATGGGTATAAATGCATGTGTGCTTGTATTCAATGCATAAGCTTGAATACAGTGCTCTTTAAACCCCATTAAGAAAGATTGCTGGCACATACCAGAGTGCACCTGCAAGAATGCTGCATATCAAGCTAATGTGATAAATTATGTTAGTCATTTTGAATCCATTCCAAATATATTATCACCATCATCTAAGCCTTTTCCCAACTATACGAGGAGTCAATTCCAGATATGTCTTGACCACAAATTGGTTCTGTATGCTCATACATTATGGACTGTGCTGTGCTTTGGTGTTGAATGGTTTTAAGGGCACAGCCAGATCAAGAGTGATTGGGATAGGACAATACCATTTTGATTATGTAGCTCTTTTCTTTTTTTTGTATAGTCATCTGACTGTGTAATTTAGAATGACCACCATCAATCATCATATACATATACAACTTTGCACTCACAGGATTCTTCTCGAGTCTGGGGACACATGACCCATATGTGGTATTGGGATGCAATACACTACAATCAAGCATATGCCTAGCCAAAGGAATGAACACAAAGTACATTCTGCCCATCAGAGGAGACTATCATTAGTCATCATTATACACACAAATTTTCACTCACAGGATTCTTCCTGGGTCTGGGGACACATGACTCATATGTGGGATTGGACCGTAATAAAATACAAATGAGCTATGCCTATCCATTGAAGGAATAAACAAAAGTACATTCTGCCCATTAAAATTCACACACACACAGAGGGTTGTAATCAGGTTGCATTCAGATCGAATCCGACTCTGATCCAATTATTGAAACTTCAAATCTGAATCCAACCAGAAATATTGGATTCAGATTTAATCTAAATCTGCTTTGTTGTCTTTAAAACAAAGAAGATTAAAAAGTTTTAAGAAAATTAATTGATTTTTTAACTTATACATATGTAATAAATGTATATAAGTATAATTATCGAATTTATTAATTTGGTAGACAAAAAACCAACCAAATTCTCATCGCTAATGAGTGTGTGGAGGAATTGACGAGATCTGATTCTGAAGGGTTGGATTACAAGTTTGACTTAGAAAAAGACTTATGATCTAGTAGATTGGATTTTCCTGAGAGAGATCCTCAAGAATAATGGTTTTGGAGAGGTGGTGTAAGTTGATGGATGGTTGCTTGCACACATGTCATTACTCAGTGTTGGCTAATGGTTTGGTCAAGCATTTATTTTCAGCGATTAGAGATTTAAGACAAGGTAACCCCCTTTTCCCATTTTTTAACGTTGATGGCAGAAGTGTTTAGCCAAATAATCTCTAGGACTGAGGAGAGAAGGAATAACATAACAATCACTCACCTTCAGTCTGCAGACAACATTAATATTTTTGCGATGGTGAAGGCTCAAGGTGAAAAGGTGGACCTTTTACTAATGCAGGATAAAAACATATGCACAAAAGTAAAAGCCTTCCATAAAAAATGGTTCATCAAGAAGTTACCTCTAAATATCCCAGCACCTGGCACAGCATCTAGGAAGGTTTCTACAGCTCCCAAAACATACCTAAAGCCACAAGTGAGTCAGAAACAACAGAAGAAAGAAAACATTAGTGCAATTTTTCCTGCAACATCCAATTCTGCAATATTGAAAGAACATAATGGACATGGGATCTACTGTCCTTACTGAACTTACCAAAAGTCACATTAATATCATAACAAAGGAAAAGAAATAGAAGACCCACACTTACATAGCTCCAGCAACTGCATTCCCTAGGAAGAAGCACAACCCAATGCTAATTCCAACCTCTGGACCAAGGGCTCGACCAATGAGATAATATGGTCCTCCACCCTGCAAGTGACAATTGAATCAGTTGACCTGGGAACCAGGACCCTAGTCCAGTTGGTTTGCCTTTTTACTTCAATATATATTAAACCAGAAACAAATCAACCCATGGCTATTCAACACTGAAATGTGTGACACAGGCACGTCAAACCATCTAAGTCACTGTAATATAGGATTGTTGTCAAAAGAAATGGAATTAGAAGCAAGAAAGAGAAAGCAGAAAGTTCCCCAGTTTTCAGACACATCTCAATCCTTCTTTGACAACTAGATGATAATCAACATTTGACTTACCCCACCCGAGTAGGGACAGCGGCATAAATCTAATTACTCCATTCCGTTCAATACAAGGCCATATCTTCTTTTAAAGAACAAGCTAATAAACTTTATCACACTACCACACCCCACACCCAGGTTCTTTTTGTCTATACCTTTTTCTTATAAAGCCTTCAATTTGCACCAACCTCCCAAGACCCCAGATAGCTGGGACCAACATTGGATAATGGCCCTTCTTAGGGAGGCATAAGTTATATTAGAATAACATAGAAGGATTCTGAAATCACACTTAGGGGGATAAAGGATAGCCTAGCCTCACATTAAGGTTTCTAGGAACACCCAAAACTAAGAAAGCATAACCTTCTAAGAAAGATAAGAGATTTCTCAAACTCATTCAAAGCAAAAGACACCAAAAGGTCTTATTACCTTTAAAAGATTATAGAGCAATAGAACATGAGCATATACACAGAAGTTTCTTAATGAGCAAATAATTTCTTTTGCCTGCTTGTCATCTCCTTCAATGATGAGCTTCTCACCTAGTTGTCAATTCTTTATCTTACATCATAAATACATCATGCCTTACTTGCAAGATAGACCACTCACGGAAACTACCCACAGTGCAATGACAGACCACTCATGGAAAGCATAATGAGACAACAATTCAGCAAAAATATGAGACCAGGGAAGTTGGACTCCAAGATTCAAAAGAAACTTGCACGATTAGGACTCAGATGGCATGACTGGTTTGGTATAGAAAATCCAGAACAACCTATCTATTCTCATAGCTGCTGATAAGAGGATGTGGATGTGAAACAAGGCAGACATGTTCAATGTAAACTCTTATTGTATTGTAGGCAGTTATGTGCAGTTGTGAATGGCAATTTCACCAACAAGGAATTATGGGAACCCCCAGTACCTACAAAAGTCTGTCTTGACACAGATTGCAATGCTAGGAAAATGTCTTACAAGAAATAAGCTAATTGGAGGAATGGTATCACCAGCAGCTGGATTTGTTTTCTTCCCATGTGAAGTGGAAACAGCAAACCACCTTTTATCCATCACCTGTTGAGAATATGTTTCCTATGTAAGGGAATTTTTGTCCATATCCTCTTCGTATTTGGGTGCCTATCTAAGGGCATGTATGTAATTTCATACTAAATATAAAGAGACAACTTTGTGAGAGTGAACAGTAACCCCACTCATTCAAATGTATCTCTTCCTTCTCTCCTTCCTCTCTTCCTTCTCCTCTCTTCTTCCTTTCTCATACACCTTTATAGAGTTTCACAAGTTGGCATCACAATGTATAGTTGATCATCTCTCTCATGGAGACCTGCTAACACCATACCACCACCAGATGATGTCAGCAGTCCATACAGTTGGTGGTAGCCATGCTTAGTCGTTGATATGGTTTGGTGTACCTTTCTTTTAGAAGATTTTTGGTATATACATTGTGAGCATTTGAAGGTGTTTGGATACTTTTTTGTATTTTATTTAACTAAAATAGCACAAAAATACAGATACGAGTTTTCTAACTTGTTCGGCTAATTGCAGCCCTTTCAATCCTTGAAACCTTGGTCACTTGAGTCATTTTATATTTCTTTAATGAAAGGGAGTGGTTTCACAATTTTTTGAGCCCTAGAAAGTTTTTGGTGATTTTTTCTTCCCTTCTATTCTGCCGTCAACTCTTGTTTAAGGCCTTATTTGGCTATTTGCTGCTAAACCATGAATATACCCCACTATTTTGAGTTTGTGTTTGTCCAGTTGTTTTTGGGCTGCTCTCGGAGTCACAAGAAAGTGTTCTTGACAGAGTGTTTATTTTTCTCAGAAGTTGTGAACTATGGAAATTTCCAACGATACTAAGATTCCTTCCAATGTTCTTCCCAGAAGTGTTGATGTCTCTAGTGGAATGATAACTACTATAAAACTTGATGGGACTAACTTCCAAGAGTGGTCTCTATCTGCTAAGCTTATAAGTGGGGGAAGAGGTAAGCCGGGATTCCTCAATGGCAAGGAGAGTAAACCAAAGCTTGAAGACCCACAGTTTGCCAAGCAGGAGCAAGACAATTTAATGGTGATATCATGGTTGGTATGCTTAATGTAACCGCACATAGCAAGGAACTACATGTTTCTTTCCACTACCCAATATTTTAAAAGCGCAAGGCACAAAAAAAAGAGGCATTTTGCACCCAAGGCACAAGGTGCAAGGTGCAAGGCGAGGCACCCACCCTTTCAAAGCAAAAGAAAAAATGCAAAAACATTTCAAATTTTAAAATATTAAACATAATATTAAAATAAAAACTTAAATGAAAATACATAAATGTTTTAAAGAAAACCTCTTATCTCAAATTAAAATACATAAACATAACATGTATAACATATTAAAAATGAAAGTTTAAAAATAAAATCAAATATAACATATAAACCATATTCATGCATGTAAAACTCTCAATCTCTTTATTTTTTTTCCCAATCATTACTTAAAGTAGTTAGTGTCATGCTAAACATTTTGCATTCTTGATTCTATGAGCTGCCTTTGTACCAAGCCTCTTGAGGCAAGCCCAAACAAGTCCACATTAGGGTCTTATAAAATCTTTTTTTTTTTTTTGCATTTTTTTGCACTCCAAGTTGCACGGCGCACCAGGCGTCAACCTTCTCAAAGTGTTGTGCCTCGCCTGTTCGTCTAGGCACGCATTTTAAATCACTACCACTACCAAAGGCATTTAGGATAGAGTCACAGATACCTATTCCTAGGCCAAAATTACTGCTAGAGTTTATCAACTAAAGTAGGATTTCACCAGACAAACGTCCCTAGTGCTGATATTGTTTCCCTTGTTGCTGTATATTTGTTGGTGCAACCGTGCAAGGTGAGGAGAGCCAAGAGCCAGAGGGTTGCACACAGAACACTATTGTTGAAACACTCTGCATTTATGTTATCTAAACCTAGGCAGATTACAGGCAGGCATGTTTTAAATATGAAAAATCTGATGAGGTGGTACAAAACTTCACTTCTGGTTTTAGTCCTAAAATCAACCCTAAACCTTCCTAGCCTCACAATAGGTCATAGTCATCCTGCATTAACCATCTACCACGTAAATTACCAATCATTAATAACTATATAATTCAGCAGTCATCGAAAATGAAGACAAGAAAAGAAATGCAGCAACTAAAGAAAAGTACATGTCTCCAATACCTTCATTGCACCATTAGTTGCAATTGCACTTAATGATATTGAAGTAAGAAAAGTGCATAAGCCACAAAAAGAGACCAGCAACAGTGACTGGGCTATGCCTGCCATACCAACAATCCTGCAAAAGGAAACTTCAACCATTTATTTAACAGTCTCAAGCTTTTAAAAACAGCACCTGGAATGATTATGTCAACAATTTAACTGGTTGTGTTACCTAATTTGCAAGGTGGTTTTCTAATAAACTATTTTATCAGTAACATAATTTTTATTAATGATTGTTATAATTCAGGTCTGCCTTAGAGTTCGGCCTGACTGAGTTCAGTTATGTAGAAGAAGAAAAAGTGATAAAGAAAGAGAG
>NW_010729116.1:3440272-3532740 GCF_000365185.1 Nelumbo nucifera | reverse complement strand
ATACCAAGTAGTCGATCAAGACTACAGTCAGTCTTGAATTCCAACAGATTTCGGATTGAGAAAAGTAGAGAAAAGTAGAAGAAAGAGGGAGAAGAAAGGAGAAGAAGCAGAAATATACAAGGGTTTTGAAAGGAGGGACAGATCGAATGAATCTGCCGCCGCCACTCTCTCAATATTTATAGCTTATGTTCACTAAATGTAGGAAAGGACAGAACTGCCCTTAATGCTTACATGGCAAATAAAACAAATAAATAACTGAGATAACAAGCTGTCTAAGATAACTACCAACTAACACCGGCAAACTAATCAAAGATTACATGAGCTGTCATATGAACACAGTGGGGACCACAGCCGTGGGGCCCACATCAGTGTTCTCTACATCTAGAAAGAAGACAACAACAAATTTTGCCTTACATAATGAAGCAATGGACTCAAACACTTCTTTCTTCCATAGATGGAAAGGTAAACCAGCAATCCTAACTGTGAATCCATCCACCACTGCCAAGTCCTTTGAGTTTGAAACAGGGGACCAATTCATAACTGTAACATTTCCTTCAGCTATTTGCACGTGATTTCAACTTCATCTTCCAATAAGTTGAGCAAGGCTTTGTACTCTTCAAACGGAGTGATCAAGACAAGACCCTTCAGTTTTAGATTTTTAATTAAGTCGACAGCTAATTTCCCCCAATCCCCTGGTTCCTTTTCCAGTACTGCTATTAGTTTCTTTCCCCAATCTGCCTTATCCTCTCTATAGGCCAATTTCCCAACACCCAATGCATTCACCAGCATACATTTTGCTTCCTGTTCTTTCTCAGAAACAGTAACCTCCATTTCTACTATGGATTGTTCCAATACTCTCTCTTCCTTTTTCAAGATCAAGAACTCCTGCAGCAGACTGTTAATCTCTCCACCCAGATTAATCCCTTTCTTCCTTCACGAATGCAAATCAACTGTCTTTCCTTTTCTCCAAAGAACTCCACCACAACCAAGAACCTAACTTTGTTATTACTCTTCTCTCTGCTAAATACTTCCTCTTGTCTCCTTCCTTCGACCTTTTCCAGTCTACCTCTCTGATGGTAAGAAGAGCTCCCTCCACAAAACATTGGAGTCATTCAACCACATCAGTCCCTACCAGTATAATCACGGCCTTCTTCAACTCTCTTATCTTCAGCGTGATCTTTCCTTTCAGTGTAGTCTTTTCAAAAATCAGATTCTTCGCTTCAGCCTTCAAAAACCTCCTCCATGTCAACTGCTGATCAAACTCCATTTTTATTAAGCAGTTTCTTGCAGATTTACCACTGAAGGAGACTGGATAAGGACCTAGCTAATGTTTCCTCGTGAACTAATTTCTTTAAAGYCAATGGTGAATCATGCTACCACTTGTTAATCTCCTGCCCCTTTGCTTCTACAATTTGAGAATAGTTTGTCTCTTTGTTTGGGTGCAAGTGTAAGCCCCCATCTTCTGTTTAGCAAGTTTTAGACCTTGTAACAGCGCTAGCAGCTCAGCCTTTACTGAATCTCCTCCCCCTAGAGGACCCGAGTGCATTGTCAATATTTTCCATGAACAATCTCTAAATACACCCCCTATGCCTGCCGGTCCCAGGTTTCCTAAAGAGCTCCCATCAAAGTTCAGCTTTATTTTATTGCCATCAGGGGACTTGGAATATTTTCAGAGAAAGAAAGAAGCAAAACTGATATTATTGATAACATCATGATCAAGGTGGCTCATTGGGTGAAGACCATGGATCTCTTTTCCTTATTCTTAGTAGATGACATCATGCTCAATTGGAAGGAGGTGGCTGATTCAGCTCCTGTTAAAACACTCACTTCAGCTAGCTGGACCCCTCCAGAGAGAGGTTTTATCAAATTAAATTTTGACAGGAGCTGTTTGGGCAACTCAGGTGTTTCTAGAATAGGAATTTTCAGGGATGAAATTGAGAAAGTGGTAGCTTTATACTCAGGACCAATTGGGGAAGGAGAATTGCTCTTGCAAAGTACACTCATCATCCATACCTGAATGAGAAAGAGTGGCAATGAACAAGACACATCCCAATAGTTTGGCTTTTCTAATTAAATTCCTGTTGTCTATCAAAAAAAAATGAACAAGGCATAAAGTAGCAATAGTGTTAACCTTTTTTCCCCTTGTCTAGGTTGAGACAATTTAGTCATTAGGATTACCTAATCAAGGTACAGTTTTAAAGCTGGTATTTAGAAAACTGGTGCTTTATCAGTTTCTAATTTAATTATATAACCCAATTCCTTTATTTGTTCGGCTTCAGTGTGGTGCCTTAATCAAACATTTACAAGACCATACAGTAGCAACAATCAGCAGTTAACCAATTAGTGAAGAAAATGTCAGAAAGCATGCTTATTTGATGGCTTAAGAAAGATCTATTGAATATAACAACAAACAGCCCATTTGGATGATAAAAAGTAATATAAAAGGATGGGAAGTGATATAAATGTCAATGGTTTCTTGCAATCATTTTCTACCAGGTAGTTAGCACATTAAGAGACAAATCTATGGTGAGTCATATTAACAGGCCAAAGAGGACAGATGTACCTTTGGTTGTCCAAGAGTTATAGAAACATCCTCCCCATTTCCCCCATCTATAGGACTAGAGGGTGCTGCAATTTGTTCTCCTGCCATACTGATTAACATATCCAATTAAGACAGTAAGCATGAATTGAAACATACCTCCTGTGAGTAACATATCAAAAAATCAAACCTAGGTGCTAATTTCGACAGCCAATTCGAATATGTACCTAGAAGTATAAATGTATGACTGGTTCATTAGCAAAGACAGGTGCTGCAGGAGATCACATGGAATGGGTTTGCCGGGACTGGGCATCAGTTTGTAACAATGTTCATAGAACCATACCACCAGATGGTCCAACAAGTAAAACCATGAACTGGTTCACTGGCCGGTTCAGTCAGGCTCTAAAAACCGGTGAAAACCAGCCAACCAGCTGTTCCAACAGGGGACCCAGTGAACTGGTCCTGGTTTCATAAAACTGGTCGGTTTTCGTTCATCTTTTTTTAATTTTTGAAGGCCACAACTTTGCGCTCGGTTGTCCAATTAGATTTTTTATTTTGGGTAACTTTTCATGATCTTTGTGTTGGCCCATTATTTTTGCCAAAAAACGCCTTTTTGGCCATAAATCTTAATTTTTAGTATATGTTATATGAAAAATATAATTATATACTTTGAATATATGTGTATAATTAACGTTATTATGTATATATCATATAATTATGCTGATTACATTTTACATATTATATATATGATGATGTGTCACAGGTTGACTATTCGACCCAAGCAATTTAACCAATGAACCGCAACCCAGAGGGAAAATGGTTCAGCCTCCGGATCAGTTCTTTAAACATTGGTTTGTAATATTGGTTTATCTTTTATAAGCTGGCATTGTATATACTCAGGCCTACTGCCTTAATTATGGGACAGCTAGGAGATTTTCATTAATGAAATTAATCTGTTACTTGTCAAAAAAAAAACATATCCAAAAATCTGCTCAATGGCAAACAAACATTTTGAGTCACATAATTGTGGAATATAAACAAGAAATGAAAATGAATCACTACCTCTTAAGACCAAGAATATTGACAAGAGAATCAAAACCAAACAATTCCAATTTGGATTCGCTGTGGGAATCATGCAGTTCTGCATGAGTGGAAAATGACCCCTCTCCTGTATCAGATTCCATGTTTGACTGGGAGCCTACTTCAATGTTCCTGCCATCAAGAAGAATCAATATCAAGTACTTTAAGCAGCATGGGTAGATAGAACCTAAAAAAAATAAAAAAAGGAAAAACAAGAGGCAGCATCTGGCTTCTACTCTCAACAGATTATAATGCTGCAAAGGGGATCATGATTATTTCGTCTATTAACCATAGTTTCTCAGATTTGTCCAATGGTTTAGAACAAGATAATAATCTAAAAGGATGAGCCTACTCTTAGAGATTTTAAACCATAGAGGATTTGGTGAAAGATGGTGCAGATGGATAAAAGGTTGTATTTCCTCCTGCCATTATTCTATATTGGTGAATGATGTAGCCCGAGGCTTCTTTCCGGCTAAGAGAGGCCTTAGGTAGGGAGACCCTCTTTCTCCTTTCCTTTCCACCCTAGTAGGTGACCTATTGGGAGAGATGGTCTCTAAAGCTGAAGTGGAAGACAAGATTAATCCTGTTTTGTCAAGGGGAAAGGGAGGAACTAGTAAACTTGAAGAGACTAGTGACACAGTTTGAGAGAATTTTGAACCTCAGAGTCAATTGGGGCAAGAGTTGAGGAAGTAGAAAACTTTCTAGTCTGTTAGGTTGTGAGGTAGGGGCTACAATATTTAGACTAACCTCTGGGAGGGAACCCAAACTCTAAGAGCTTCTAGTACACTTGCCAACTTGTCGGTGTATTACCTCTCAACCTTCAAAATTCCTGTTAAAGTGGCCAACCAACTAGAAAAGATTAGAGGGACTTTCTTTGGGAATTGGGAAATACAAAAAAAGATCACCTGGCAAGGTGGGAGGTAGTGTCCAGGAGTAAGGATTATGGGGAACTAGGTATTGGAAACTTTTTTTTGAAAGAGATATTGGCAACATTAGAGTTAGGAATTTAGTATTGTTGGGGAAATGGTTGTGGAGGCTGCCTTCGGAGCATGATAGACTATAGCACAGAGTAATTGTAAGTATCCATGGATTGGCAAGTAATGGGTGGGATGCTGGTCTTGACCCTAGGGCAACTTGGTCCTCACCTTGGAAAGCTATCTACAGCATTTTACCTTCTCTCCTTCCGCACCTCAAATATGAGGCCTGTATAGGTAATAAAGTCCAGTTTTGGGAAGATTTGTGGGTTGGCGAATCCTCTCTCAAGGATAGATTCCCTTCACTTTACTCCCTTTCTGTCAATAAAGAAAAAGTGATTTCTTCTATCTTTAACCTTGATAGTTCTTGGGACTTGGGGTTGAGAAGAGGTTTAAGGGAATCTGAAACGGAAATGGTAGATGAACTCATCTCTCTTCTAAGCTCAGTATTCCTGGAGCACTCTGGTTCAGATAGTAGAATCTAGTCACCTTCCCCTTCTGGTGTATTCACTTGCTCCTCCTTTCACAATACTCTTCTTCAATCCTCTAACTTGACAGGAATGTTTCCAACAAAGGAGGTTTGGTGTAGCCCTATGCCTCCAAAAGTTAGGGCTTTTTGTTGGGAGGTGATACTCTAAAAAATCAACACCTTGGATGTACTCCAAAGAAGAAGACCAAATTGGTGCATCTTTCCTCATGTTTGTAGCCTTTGCTTGGGATGTGGTGAGACACTCACCCACTTACTGATATCTTGTCCCTTTGTATCTTATATTTGGAATTGGTTCTCTTCTCTTTTTGGCTGCAGGTGGGACCCTCCCCTGGATGTGGTGGACCTTATTGATCCAAGTTTCTTTAGGCAATCGAAGAAGAGGGGTAAAATAATGTGGAGAGATACAAGGGCATCTGTCCTTTGGTCAATATGGGAAGAAAGGAACAATAGGATATTCAAAGACATTGAAAAATCCCAGGAAGAAGTTATCGAGGGAATAACTATAAAAATTATTCATCGGTTGAAACTTTTAGAACTGCCAGACTATAACTAGAAGTTGAAAGATGAATGTATACAATGTCCAAATAGGAATTAATGCCACCTTAACCTAATATGACTTGTTACTTTGCCATTGAATTACAGCCCTCAAGAATCAAATCAGATGAGTTCCAAACATCATCTAACACTGAACAGTACTGATAAAAATCAGATAGCTCTCACCATTGCAGTCTTATGACAAATATATGTTCTATGGCTGAGAAACCATATAGTTGGATGTGATGATCATGATCAGATAGCTCTTTTCAGTTTTACCATCACAAATATAGCTTTTTTCAGTTTTACCATCACAGGTCTCAAAAATAAGGATAAAAGACTATGTATCATGTGATGATCATGATGGAACTAGGATTATTTTGAAGGTTTTTAATAGGATAAATGATTCTAAAATCAAGAGGCCCAATACTTTTTAGTAAGAAAAGGACTTATAAAAAGCAAATAAGTATACAAGAAGTACAGAGACTTTAGGGAGCATTAAGCAGCAATGGTGATATTTAGCACTTTCTCGAATTTTATGGGGTGTCAACCTTACATATTTAGCACTTTCTCGAATCTTATGCAACAATGGTGATATTTCTCTCAACCCATCTTGCACAATAAGATTCTAGATGTGAGCAGCACACCTCACATGAAATAGGTCACCATTCAATGGGAGCAAACCCTTAACACAAAGCCAATTCCTGAGCTCCCTAACCATAACATCATTGTCTGTTATATAACATATTTTTTTATCAATGTTCCAGGTCAACAACCTCTCCATAACAACTTCATACAAAGTATTTCCATCATGGGGGCACTCAATTGCCACAAATGCAATAATTTTGTTACACAACAATACCTCAAATTTTGTTCCAAAGTCCACATATTGGTGGTTAAGCTAATCCGATAATCCAAACCATCAAAGTATTTGTATAACTTCTCATTTTCATCCAGGTACATATTCATGACATCATTCTTTATTGTATTTCTAGAAACAAATCTAAATGATGGTTGAAGATTATTGAAAAATATCTGAAAAAAAAACTCTTGTTCAATTATACTAAAATGATGTCTATGCTTCATTATCATCTTTGCTAAGTCCATTCGGCTCCTATCTTGGTCAAATTTAAAGTTTTCCATAACTTCTTGTTCACTAGTGCCCTTTTCTTTTAATTTAGGACATTTTGGTACATGCCCTAATAGGTGGCTCGTTCCTTTAAAACTTCCTCCTATATATTGTTTTCCRCAATGTTTACAAATAGCTCTCTACTCACCAAAATCCAATTTTCTTAAAATGCTCTCATGCTTTAGACCTAACCCTCTTTCTAGTAGAGCTAGATGCCATAGATGACTCACAAGGGTTTTCAAGATCATCTGCATTTCCAGCACTAGGTTCATCCATCCTTAATGCATTAAGAAAGAAAATAAATCAATTTTCACACTAACATGAAACACAATAAAATCTAATGAAATTGTTTACAAACAGGGCTGTCAATGGCTTGGATATTGGTCCAATTTGATCCAGTTCAATATGAGTCCATTACAAATGGACCAAGTCAATTAGGCTTGGACTAGTCCAATTCAACATTGTCTTGTTGGACTGTCCAACCTGTCCAAACTAGTTTTGATTCAGATAGGGTCCAAACAAACCCGGTCCATTGACACCTCCATTTACAAAGATACAGTTATAAATCCCTTCACTATTTTCAGCCTGTGCGTTGAATATGTCTCTTCTAGTACAAAACTAAAAAGAAAATGCAAGTGAATACTAAATTTAAGAACAAGAAAAAAGGGTTCAACTATGATACCAGAAAAACCTGAAACCAAATCACCAATCAACCAGTATCATAAAACTGGTATCCAATTAGATGATAATCATCAAAATTCACGGGAAGGTTTGATTGGTCAAAACCCTTTCGGTATCAGGTCTTTCCGATAGCATAGATTAAAAAGCACTTGAGTCATGATGGCTCAAATCATTTTGAAATTGCATAAGAGATTGAATCAGAATTTTTCAGACTATTAACATTTAGTTATTTAATAATTGGTTTTCAATGATATCTGATATATGAAATAAAATCCATTAAGCGATCTTCTAATATTATTAAATATCATATCATTTTTAGCATTCCAAATATAATAGAAAACCAATTATCAAAAAATATAATAGAAAGCAACTGCAATATCCAAGTATCAACCCACGAAAATTATTTACATCTAGCTTATTATTTAAACAATCTTATTATTTAAAAACTATCAAAGTATTCACCGTTTTTCATTTCTAATGGCAGAGTATAGATGCAATACCTGAATGAACAAATCGCAGAGGTCAGAGGAGCCTATCGCTTGAAAGAAAGAGATGCAAGAGAAAGAATGACCAAAATATGATTGCCTGATTGAAGGGGGAGTGTTGTCGCTGGAGAGAGTGAGAGAGCGAGAGAAAATAAACAGTGATAGATCGCCGGAGAGAGGGAAATACCATCGAGACTACCACCGGTGTTAGGAGAATATCGCCGGAGAAAAACGGACTACCGCCGGTCCATTGACACCCCTACCAGCGACTTGTGAACGGCGACAAAAAACGAGGAAGGAAGACTGGAGAAGGCGATTGCAAGTCCCTGCATCAGAAAAAGGGCAAGAGAGGAAGGGGTGAGAGGGAGAACAAAGAATAAGGGAAAAACGTGTGTTTCCCCTTATCCAAACAAAGTTTTTATTGTTTAATTAATAAAAAATGGCAAATGGTGACCGGCGATCAGCAAACGGCCACCGGCGACCGGTGATCGGTGAACGACGAACGGCGATGGCAGGTTACGTGAGGAAGAGGAAAAGAGAGGAAGGGGGTGAGCAGGAGAAAAGGTAAAACTGTAAAAGAGAAAATCCAAAAAAGACAAAACGTGGATTTTCCTTTTTCCAGAAAAAAAAAAAAAAAAAAAACTGTTTTTTAATTTAAAAAAAAAAAAAGAAAAGAAAGAAAAACCCTTACGTTCCCTTTATTCCCTACTTCACGTTAATTGTGGCACAAGGCTGTGCTCCTGCTGGTTGATTGGTTACGCAACGGAAACCAATTCTCGACGCGGAGTAAGACGGTGTGGACTCGCTGGGAATTATTCGCGAGTTTAAACGCATGGTATCCAAATCGAGAGAAAATCCTTTTTGAAAACTTGTCAACCGTTACCTTTCCCGCGTTTTTCTGTCAATGCACGGTACCGAAAAGAGACACATATATACATTGTGATATTTTGGTGAATAAAATGGTCCAATGTATGGTTCGTGCTACTTTCTCAAAATCACCAAATGTATGCCCTACTTGTTACAGTGCTTTCATCTTGATGGCTTAAGTAACTAGGAAATGTAATTTTCATTCCCCTACCACTGAAGTATACCCATTATATTTTGCCACAAAAAAAAACGTACTTGCCTCTAGGTCGTAACACATAATGGAAACATAGAATTATTTGTTAGATTAATTTGAAAAAAAAATGGAAATAGCAAATAGTTTCATATTATTTTTTTCAAAGCTATTTTAGACTATATTTGGGAGTGCTTAAAAATAAGTGTTTATTTGGGGTGGGATCTCACCATTAAGCACTTATTGGTGTTTGGAAAATAAGTCCAAAATAAGTGCTTATTTTAAAAATAAGCTCTTATTTTTTAAGCCCAAATTTTCAGCTTTTTTTAAGTACTTATACAGTAAGGACTTATTCAATTTTTTTTCTTCCAAAATTATTCCTCGTTGAATTTTAAAATACCATTTATAAAACTATCCCTAGTTGAATTTTAAAATACCATTTATAAAACTATCCCTATTTGAATTTTATAAAAATGCTTTCGTAAAAGTATTTTAATGAAAATATTATAATTAAAGTACTTTCATAAAAATGATTTTATTAAAGTGTTTTCATAAAAGTACTTTGTAAAGTGTTTTCGTAAAATTTAAAGAAAATGAAGAACAAATAGTCACAAATGCTTATTGGAGAAAAAGACTACTAAACGTCTAATATGAAATAAGTGGTTGTTTTCTCGAAAAAGTTGGTTGCCAAATGCAAGCGCTTATTTGAATAAACACTTATTTTTAACAAAAGCACTCCCAAACATGGCCTACTAAGAGAGTAGAAAGGGTTATAATGTTCTCCAACCATTAAGTCAATAAGTAGGAAGTAGATCATTAGACCAAGTAATGGAGGCTAATCAGTAAGAAAAGCATCAGAAAAAGCATGAGGTAAAAAGGTTATAATGTGCTTGTGTACCTTTCCTGAAGATACCGTACCTATATATTGGAAAGATGTCGTGTTCGCGAATCAGTCCTTATCTATTTGTGCTTTGTGTGTGGGCAAGTTAGGCTAATTAGTTCGATGATCGGGTTGATTTAAGTCACTTGGGAGCTTCCAAGACATGATCAAGGGTGTTCTACAATGTGACTTGTGTTGTTTTTTAAAATGAAGCAATTCCCATATCAGCAAAAAAAATACATTTTTGTTGATGCAATAATTGGTGGACTAGATGGATTGGAGGCAAAATCATGAACACCAAGTTGGGCAACCTATCACAAGTAAACATACTATTGTTTTGTATGCATGGGGCCCATGTGGGATCCACACCATATTTGTAGGGGAACATTGGCGTGTTTACTCATGATAAGTTGCCTAGCCCATTATGTATAATTTTGTCTGCAACCAATCTGGACGTAGCAATTGGTTTTTGTTTTAGAAAAACAAAATCGCTTATATTCTCAACACCCCCTAAAATAGCTTGAAACAATGAATAGTGTTGATTAGGTTGCCTAACCCACTATGCATGATTTTGTCTCTAACCAATCTAGACATAGCAATTGGTTATTGTTTTAGAAAAAAAAAAAAAAAAAACCAGTTAATAGTGTTGGTTACAATAGTACCAATACATGTATTTAAGGTAAATTTGACAAAGTCAAAAATTCTAAGTAGACAATCTAAAGTATGTTTTTAGCCTAATAAGGCAAAATTCATTTCATACTGAAATGTTTAGCATAAGCTACAAAAAAAGTCAATACAAAGTGATAAGAAAACCCGTAGCCAAGCGGTAGAAAAAAAAAAAAAGTTAAAGGAAACCATTGAGCACTAAGAGAGTAAATTCATGAACCCTATGCACATAGCGTCAAAGACTTAAGAACACAAAAAAAAATGAGGGACATGCATACAATAAAAAGTCTCCCACAAGAACAGAAATCAATCAACTGGATATAGGGGTGTCAAAGGACCAGTTTTGGGTTGGACCTCCTTCAAATCAAAATCAATTTGAACAGATTGGACAAACTAATGAAACATATTGAATTGGACCAGTCCAGACTTATTGGTCAAAAGCATTTATTGGATTGGATTGTATTTAACCCATCCATAATGGATTTATATATTGGATTAATCTGATTGAGCCAATATCTAGTCCATTAATAGAAGATAAGAATATGGGTGTCAATAGACCAGGTTTGAGTTGGAACCAATCTAAATTAAAACCAATTAGAACAGATTGGATGGTCCAAACATTGAATCAGGCTGATCAAAAATGGCCAAGAGTATTCATCAGATTGGACTGGACCTGGTCCATCTATAATGGACTCATATTGGACAAAATTAGATTAGGCCAAATCTGATCCAATTGATACCCTTAAGAATCTCCTTCACCATCACATCGTCCCAACCATAATCCACCACTTCATCTGCTACTATGCCATCTGCATCAATGTTGCAAATTAAAAAACTTCTAATGAGTCATTGAGATTTAACTCAATACTTCTCACCTTAGAAGGAAAAAAATAAAATATTGCCAAGGGACTCCCCATGCAATTCCAAGCAAATTCTTCATGCCTACTTTTTTTTTGAAGCCCATAGGCTTAGCATTAATCAACTCAAGTAACAATCACTCCCCAAGAGATCAAAGAAGAAGGAAGGGGGAAAGACCAAGAAATTCTCCGAGTAAAGGAAAGAGCAAATTTGGCCAAACGATGAGCCACTTTGTTACAATTCCTTGGTTTGTAACTAATGACACAATTTTGTAGTTGATGAATAAGCCTCTTGCTCTCTACAATCACCAATCTGAGTCACCATGGTGGTTCAGAATTTTCCACCAACAAGAGGTTGATAATGAACTCACTCTCAATAACTGTATCAGAAAAATTCCAAGATAAGGCCAATCTTAACCCTTCAAGGATAGTTTGGGCCTCCGCTTTTGGGGCTGGAAAAAGAGATAGGGGGCAGCTCTAGTACAAATGTAATGACCATGGTCATCTCTGACAATAATTCCTACTCCAAACCAATTTTGGGTCACAATACCATCGACGCTGAATTTTGAGAAAACCCAAAGGGGGTTTTTGCCATCTGGGCATTTCACTTACTTCTGGAGGTGAAGTTTGTGGTGCCATATTGTTTTTTTGTTCTTCACTGCCATTTCCAGATCTCGGTGGGCATTAGTAATGATAGAGGTAGGGTCAAATGGCTTGTTTTCAAAAACAACCTGATTTCTAGCCCTCCAAATATGCCATATGACTAGCAAGGGTAGAGCAAAGGTGTGGTGGGTTTGCTTCTCAATTTCATCATCCCCCCTCCACCAAAGAAGAAACCAATTCTTTATTGTGAACTGTGCCTGGGCCTCCACTCTGAGTGATAGAGAACAGTCAAACCAGACTGTAAAAGTGACTAGACACTCAAAAAATAAATGGTCCCCCATTTCCCTCACTCTGTGACACATGCAGTTCACATCAATATTTGGCACATGCTTTTGAAGGGAAGCTTGAACTGGTAATAGATTGTGAACACATCTCCAAGCAAAGAGTAACACTCTTTACGAGATAGTGGTGAAAGACCAAAACTGCTGTCATGTGAAGTTTCCCGCAATGACTCCATCTTGTGAGGATGATGGGTCCAAATTGCTTATAAGCATGTAAGTTGATGAAGTGGAAAACTTGCCTAAAAGTATCACATGCCACACAACCTTATCATTTAACACGTTTCCAGGTGGAGGGAGTGGTATAAACAAAATGGCTTCACATGATGTATCATCAAAAAGACGTTCAACTCTCTCGACTCTCCAAGTCATTGAGTTCTAGTCAATTAATCAGCAACTTTGAAAGGGCATGCACTTGTTTCTTGCTTAAGTCTTGGTACTAAGCCATTAGGTAACCAAGGGTCTGTAGTTACTTGCATGTCCCACCCATTACCGATTGACCATCTGCACACTAGTCTTAAGAACTATCTGTACTTTAAGATACCACTCCAGATTGATGAAGCATTGTTGGACGCCTTCACTTCCCAAAAAGAACTATTTTGTAAGTATTTCTATCGTAGAATAGTAACCCATAATGAATCTGCCATAGTAAAAAAACGCCATCCCAGTTTCATTATTACAGCGAAGTTTCTATAGTAGGTACTTTTAAAGCCCAAACCCCCTTTATTCTTGGATCTATGCATGAATTTCCAGTTGCAAAGGTGAATCTTCCTATGGTTCTCCACGTCTCCCCACCAAAAGTTTTGGCTTAGGGTATTCAGCTTATCCGTTATTGTCTTTGGAAAAAGGTGAGTTTGCATTGTATAAGTTGGGTTGCTTTTAAGTGTGGACTTGATGAGCACCAATCTACCAGCTTGAGATAGGAGCCTACCCTTCCAAGCGACAAGTTTGTCTTTCACCTTTTTGATAATTTGGTTCCAATCTCCAACAAATCTTCGAGCCACAAACAAAGGGTTACCTAGATACTTATCCTTTAGTTTCATTTGGGTCACTCCAAAAATGCTAGAAATCTGGAGTCTAACTCTTCTATGCACATTGGTGCTGAAGAAAATGGCTGATTTTTGTTTGTTTGGGAGTTGGACAGACCACCTACAAAAAATGTCAAGGATATCCTTCAATTTTATGGCTTCTTATAGTGAACTTTTTCCAAATAGGACTAAGTCATCTACAAATAATGAGTGATTTATTCTTATTGTTGATTTCCCAAACCTGAAACCTATAAGTTGCTTTGTATCTAGGTTTGTGAATGAGAGTGTGGAAAAGAGCTTCCATGCATATGATGAATAGATAAGGGCTTAAAGGACAACCTTGTCTTAGTCCTCTCATGGGGTTGAAGGCATGACTCATTGCACCATTAACTTTCACTTCCAGTTCAGTGGGTGCAAGACAGTTGTGAATGAGATTACAGAACTCCCTAGAGAAATTCAAAAGATTCAACATTTTCAACAGAAAGTTCCAATCGATCTGATCATAAGCTTTTGATAAGTCCATTTTGAGCATGAAGAATCCATTCCTGCCCTTGACCCTCCTCATCATATGAATCACTTCTTGTGCAACAATAGTGTTGTTTGCTATCAATCTTCTTGGGGTGAAGGCACCTTGCATGGGAGATATAAATTTCTTAAGAAGAGGACGAAACTGGTTTGTTATAATTTTAATAACAATCTTATAGCTTACATTGCTCAATCCAATTGTACAGAAATCATTGGCATCCTCAACATTTTGGTTCTTGGGGATTAAACAAAGAATTACTTTGTTAATCTCCTTAATAGCTGGGGGGTTCATAAAGATGTTTTGAATTAGAGAAGTCACCTCCGGCTCCATGACATCCCAGCATCTTTGGTACAAGGCTGCACTTATCCCATCAGGACCTGGGGCTTTATCAGCCCCTATATTGAACACTGATGTTCTGATTTCTTCCTTCGTAGGCACCATGCACAAGTTATTGTTATCTTCAAGAGAGGGTGTAACCGGTATCTGAAGGTAGAATAAAATCTTCGATGTCACTATTAGAAGATTGGAATAGCTTCTGGAAGGAGGACAATGTGGCACCAATTTCCTTTATATCTGATGTCCAAATTCCATTGTTATTTTTAAACCAGAGCACCGAGTTCTTCTTATTCCTGTTTGATGCCACTGCATGAAAAAAGCATGTATTTCTATCTTCATGATTCAACCATTGTATATGTGACCGTTGATGCCARTAAACATCTTCCTTGTATAACCACTCGTTAATTTGAGCTTTAATTCGATTCTCCTTAGTAATTGTAACTTGGGACAGGGGAAGCTGTTGGATTTGACTAAGCTGGGATTAAAGCTTCCGAATATGGGGTTGGAAGTTGCTGCAGCATTTGTTTCCCCAACTTTGGAGATCCCTCAATACCTTTGGCATTTTAACATGAAAAGAGCCCTCATGAGCTGCCCAAGAAGTTTGGAAAAACTGATTGAAACCTTCTTCATTGAACCAATTGGCTTCAAATCAAAGTTGGTTCTCCTGAGTAATCTTCTTTCGTAGCTCAAATAACAAAGGGAAGTGATCACTATTAGTCACAGAGATATGTGAAACCCAGGCTATAGGAAAAAGTTGTAACCAATCAACAGACACTAGAACTCGATCTAGTCTTTGACGAACATGGTATTGGGCTTCTCGATGGTTCAACCAAGTAAAACTAGGACCTTTAAAGCCTAGGTCAATGAGAGCGCAATCATGTATTATAAATTGCAAAATAGAACACTTGGACTGAGACACTACCACACCCCCTCCTTTTCATTTGCATTTAGGATCATATTAAGGTCACCTAACACCGCCCACAACCTTGTTGAAGAAGCACTAAAATTTATAACTTGAGACTAGAGTTCCCATCAGCTTTCATTATTAGGGCAAACATAGTAGCATAATAAGGTCCATTGCAAGTCAGGTGGGCCCATTAAGAAATCACAAGCAATAATGTAAGGAGAATATTGATAAACATTTAATTTAAGAGGCTTCAACCAGCCAAGCCAAAGTCCGTTAGATCGTCCTTCAGAGGGAATTATGTGAAAATAAAATGCAAAAAAGCTTCTACAGATTTTTAAGGACTTTTCTTGAGAGCACTTGGTCTCCAAAATGAAGATAATATCTAGAGCATGTTTTTTTAGGAGTTGATGTAGTTGATGAACTTTCGGACGGCTCCCTCCCCCTTGACAGTTCCAACGAAGGATTTTCATGGCTGACTATGAGGCAGTATTGGGCCCGCCACCCTAACCCTCAATTCTTCATCTAGATTCGGAGAACTGATTGTAGGATGGAGATCATCTACTTGTGCATGTGCCAATCGTTTAATTGATTGTCTATTGGAATGTCCATGATCCTTTCCCAGGTTCTGGTTCTTTGATGTCAAGGGGTTGAGAGGCCGACCAATGCGTTTTTTCCCCATTGTAATTTCAAATTTAGCAATCACATGTATTTTATCTGTTTGCATGGGTGAGCTTTCATTCACATTGTTCCCCTTAATGTCATGTTGTTCCCTTAGTATTGAGAATAGATCCATGGTTCTCCAATATTGCTGATTTAGTAGGAGCACCTCATAAAGTAGAGGTGGTCCCGCTGTCCATAGTGGGAGATTCAATAGCATGATCCTCCATGCTCCTTGCTACTAGCTAGCTGGTAATAAGGTAATGAATACGAACAATCATTCCATTTAGGTGTGTTTTTGTGATTGGTGCATCTAACTCAGGATTAGGAGAGAAATTGAAGGCGTGCATATCCGTTTCAATGTTGGAAATGTCAGAAATTAAATAGGAAGGTGGGAGGGGCTTGCCTGATTTGGCGGGCTCTCTAACACCGAAATGGTCAGAGGTTGTGAGTTCGCCAGTGTACAATCCAGTTGTAACTCCCCGGGGGCATCATCGTGGTCTATATTCCTTTGAAGATCTCCTTTTGCAGTTTTAGGCATTTGACGAACATTTGTCCTAGCAACTGGAGTGACTTTAATGTCTTCTGTCAGTCTATCTACATTAAGGGACTATAACTTTTCCTTTTGACCCGGGTTATTGCAATCTTCAATGGCCAGTTTCAGTCGATGAAGAGTTCTGCATGAAGCCTTCTCGTAGCCTAATCTCCTACAGAACAAGCAAAACAGTGGAAAGCCTTTCATACTTAACTTTAATCGCAATTGTCTTCCCTGAGAGTAGAGTGTATGGGACTGAATCAACTAATGGTTCATTGATATTCAAAGCAACCTTAATGCGAGCAAACTTGCTCCATAATGCCACCTCTTTTGGTGAAGGTTCAAACGGTTTACCAATAGAAGTTGCCACTTTTTTTTCACTGCATTAACTGATAGATATCCTATAGGGAATCTACTTAGGTTAATCCAAAAATTTGTCGTTGGTAGCTCATAATCTTCAGGGCTTAGATCTAGTTCTCCTCTACATAGCAGAATGATATTGTTTTCAAAAAGCCATGGGCCTTCATCGAAGACCAAGTCCCTCTCAAAGCTGCTAGGGAACTTAATGATGTAAGTGTCTTTCGCAAAATCCAAGATAGTTGAAACATGTGTCTTCCAAGCCTTGCTCACCATCTCCTTTAGACCCCCTGGTTTGATGATTCTATCCATTAAGACTTTGAATATAAGGCTTCTTCTCCATTCTTCATCAGGGAGGGCATCCTCCGAAGAGGCTTTGGCTCCCCTGGTAGCACGAGGGATGAGCATTCTAGAGAAAGTAGTATAAAGATCTTCTTCTTCCATGGTATCATATGTAAAGTGGCTTCTAAAGGGGGAGGGGGAGGAGATGGTGGTAGAAGGAGAGATGTGGAAGGGGAAGAGAGGGAGGGAAGCCTAAACTACGACAAGAGGGATGCTTGCTCTCGAGAGCAAGAGAATAACATCACCAAATCAGTTTTTCTTTGAAATTTACCACGCTTTTAAAAGAGAGAATATGACATATATCAAAAATGTCGTACATGACCAGTAATATGAACAAAATATGCACATATAATTCATTTGATTTATAAAATATAATACTTTGACCATTATTATTTTGATTTACTAATGGTATATGTATTATCCTAACCATTACTTAAAACATACTCAAATCACATCTTCAACATTCTCAGTCCTAACCATTAACCACCAATTAATTGACTATCAAAACAGAAAACAAAAAGGAAAATATACCTTTTAAAAGATTACAACAAATGCTTAAAATATTTATGCATAAAAACCAACAAGTCTAACACCTCCATGTTTCCTTTTTCTCTTCCTTCCATCTTATTCTTGCAATTTGTATTGGTGACAAATAAATGCCGAAGGGCTTGTTTACTAATAATCATGTTAACAGAGTTTGCACATAAAATCCTACATAACTTCCTAGACTCCCAATTGCAGGGTGCCATGTTAGCACTACATCATATGTAGATTTGCCATGTGCGAGTAGAATTAACCATGTTTCATTTAATTTAGTTTTAATTTATGAAAGTTTTTTTTTATAATAGATGAAATAAACAAATATAGAAAATCTTGGGGTTTCTAAAAAGAAGGTTTTTTTCCTTATTTCGCTCAAAGCTTTTTACCACTTAATTGAGTATGCCTGAGCACCAGCTGACCATCATGGAAGACATTTGAGATGTACAATAAAGTTATTCTGTTTGGYCTTTTCTCTTGATTTTGTTAAGAAAATAAGCAATGAGAATCTTAGAATATAAAGTTGCCTTCCATCTTGAATTTATCATATAGAAGGTGAGGCATGTATTGTCTTGTCAAATCAAGTTGCAAAGAGTTGAATAAAAAATGCCCAACATGATTTTTCAAAATGTTCATAGACTTTGGGTGCTGTAGAAATCTGCATTGTTTGAATCTGTATAAACTAAATGTCTGACGTGATTTTTCAAAATGTTTATTGGGTTCTATAGAAATCTGCATTGTTTGAATTTGTATATTTTGTACATTAAATGTAGAAATTTGTAACCAGTCATAGATCCCCTATATTTTGAGATTTTTATTTCTAATCTAATTAATGAAATTCAGAGAAAGGTCAAAGTGAGTTCCTGTATTGATTGTCTCATGTGTGCAATTCTCCGTCCATGGTCGACCGGTGCTCAAGCTTGTAGTTCTCCACCCATAATCCATCAGTACTCAGGCATGTTGTTAAGTGGAGAAAAGCCTTGAGCAATAAGAAATAGTGTCTGAGAAACCCTTTGGTTTTTGGGATAAGTACACACTCTACCTCAGAATTTTGAATTTGACTGCAGACCTACAATAATTCAAAATTATAAACACCTCCACCTATAACACCCATGTCCACCGTGAATTAGCATCAATTCCGGGCTGGCACCTACCTCAACTGTACAGTAGAGCTAAGATTTCTAAGGGTGGACGGAATAGTAAAAACCCCTTTGTTTTTTGGTAGGCATAGCATAAAAAACCCTCACTGATTTCTATTTTTTATTTCATTTAAAATTTAATATAATTTTTCTTATCTTAAAAGTAAGATACACGAAAGTTTCAAATGTCTATTTGCACAAGAAAAATCCTCATGTGATGCCAATGTGACATGTCACCTAGCAATTGAAGGTGTAGGAAATTATGCAAGATGCCATGTGCAGGAGATTCGGGCTCACGTTAACAACCTAATGTACTTGAAAAGTAGTGCAAGTGAAGGTGTTAGCGTATTCCATCAGATTTAGGATTGTATCTTTATCTCCTTAAATCTAGGAGATATAGTTCCACTCCAACTAGCTGTACATATTTTTCTTTCCTTGTTGGCTTCCAATTTAGGTTGCTGACCTGTTCTCTAGTTGTATCTTTAGCTCTATTATAAATAGGTTGTAACCTGTTGAATGGAGATTATCAAGAAATATTATTCTCCCATATATCTTCTTTGTTCTTTCGTATCATGGTATCAGAGTTGTGATCCGCGTCTTCTTGCTTCCTCTACGGTTCTCGTTTCTCTTCTGCAATTTTTTTTTTATTTGGTCTGAGTTCGGTGGTCTCTTCCGCGTCTTCATGCTCAACGGTTCTGCAATTTCTTCTTCCCCGTTCGAACGAAGACAACTAGTGGCGGCAATATCTCTTGCTCCCAACCATTCACTTTTCATCTCTCTCATTCTCTCTCCAATGAAATAAATCATATGAGCATTGTTCATCGTCTTCCACCTCTCGATAGACGCGGTGATCAGCTATGATTCCCTCCCCTCCGGCCTTGATCTCCCCTGCTCATCAGATGAGCACTGTTCTTGATCTCCCCTGCTCTCACTCTTCTTCGCATGATGCAACCCACCCGCCCAATTCAAGGCAATCCACCCGCGTGATGCTCTCCCCTGCTCTCACTCTGCATCCTCGTGGTTCAACTTAACAGCGGCACTGGTACGAGGAAGTCAACGTAATCGTCGACAGAAGGCAAACAAGTCGTCGAAAACGGGGCAGATTATCTTCTATCCTCCCCAAAAATTTAATCGTGTGCTTCCTATCGGAATTCATAAGAATGATCTTTCTCTGGTTGATGCTTCGCAAAAGAGCTCATAATTGAGGATCTGGTTTGATCGCTTCATAAGGCAACCTTCCGTGCACGAAACCGTGGTAGTTGTCGGCGTCGATGTCATAGTCTAGAAATCTCAAGCCGGCAAGAGAGCTCCCATATGTTTTGAAAAGCTCCATTCGTAGATTGGATGCTTTAACCTCTGCAAATCCGCATTTCTTCACAAGAAATTCTTCGCCGATGTTGAAGCGCTTGAGGTGGCAGGCGTGTGTGTGGTCGAGGAGAGTCTCGAGTTTTACGGATACGAGGAAGTCGACAGGACCAGCAAGATAAGGGCAGTTGACCTCCATACGATGGTGAAGAGAGTAGTGTAGGAGTCCCTGATTGAAGGCTCGTAGAAATAGCACCCTCTCCGCTTCTTCTGCGTCTGGCCCTCCTAGGAGAGAAGCGCTCCCTGCTGGTTGAATGAAGCATGCAGCCCATGTGAGCAAAACCGAAACTTGTGTTTAAGGTCAGCATTAAGAATTTCTCATGACTTAAAATTCAGCGTTTCTCCTCATGGATTCATCTGAAGCTGCTCAACATATTTCTCATCTCATCACTGTTATCTTTGATGGCTCAAATTATGATTTATGGTCCCAAGAGATGCGTAGTTTTCTCAAGGGACGCCTTCTATGGCAGTATGTGACTGGTGAGATACCCAAACCCAATAAAATTGCTAATGAAATAGAGGATAAATTTGTTGAACGAATAGAAAAATGGGACAGAAAAAATCATCAAATATTGACTTAGTTTCGCAATACTTGTATTGCAAGCATCAAGTTGGAATTTCGCAAATATGAATCTCCTAAAGAGGTATGGGATTTCTTACAAGCTCGTTATTCTATTTCTGATGATGCGCATCAGTTTCAACTCTATAGGCGTCTTCACCGTATGAAGCAGCAACCTGAACAGACCATTCACAATTATGTCTCTGAATTACAAGTTCTTTGGGATCAATTGGCACAGTGTGAACCTGAATGGGATAGTACCTCTGCGGCCATTACTTATTCCAAGCTTCGCGATCACCAACGTGTTTGGCATCTTCTGATGACTCTCAGGAATGAGTATGAACCTATTAGTGGTACTTTACTTCATCATTGCCCATTGCCCTCCCTTGAAGTTGTGATCAAAGATTTGCTCTCTGAAGAAACTCGACTAAAAACACTTCGAGATGAGCGATCCTTACTATCTACTGATGTTGTTCTTGCTACTCCGGGTACATCTACTACTTCTTCAACTTCCTCTAAATCCTCAAAATGGAGTTTCTGCAATTACTGCAAGAAGACTAGTCACACTATTTCTGAGTGTCGCCGCCTGCAAGCCAAAAAGGCATCTGGACAGAAGTCCTCATCAATGGGTTCTCAGGCTTCGAGTTCTACTGCCATTGCTGCCACAGAGGATTCTTCTGATAACACCTCTCCAAAATTTTCTCTTCGAGATCTCCAAGCCCTTCTTCACCAGCTCCAACCTGCTTCTGGTATGCCTTCTAATTCAGTATTGTCCATCACTCTAGGTACTACCTCATCATGGTATTTTGATTCTGCCTGTTGCAATCATATGACATCCAATTCATCATTGTTTACTTCCAAGTCCCTACCTTCTGTTGCACCAATTGTTCATACTGACGATAGTTCAACCCTAACTGTCAAAAGTATAGGAACTATTTCAACACCTCATTTGTCACTACCTAATACTTTTTTGGTACCTCAATTATCTCTAAATCTTATATCTGTTGGACAATTATGTGAACTTGATTTTGACATACATTTCTCAAGTCGTGGTTGTACTGTGCAGGATCCACGGACATGGAAGATCATTGGGACAGGCCGTAAGGTTGGGAGACCGTTTGAGCTATCATCTCTTCAATTACCATCTCTTGCTGCTGCTGTCACTTTTGCCATCTGGCATTCTCGTCTTGGACACATTTCCACCTCTAGGTTAGGATCTTTAATTTCTAATGGATGTTTGGGTCCTATTAAAACAACACCCCTTGATTGTGTTTCTTGTCATTTTTCAAAACATCATGCTTTGCCTTTTAATATAAGTGATTCTGTTTGCTCTACACCTTTTGATCTTATTTATTATGATATTTGGGAACCTTTGCCTCATAATACCATGGGTGGTTCGCGTTATTTTGTAATTTTCGTTGATGATTTCTCACGGTATACATGGATTTATCTCATGTGTAATAAATCTGAATTATCTGCAATTTATATTCAATTTGCCACCATGATCAAAACTCAATTTTCCTCTATCATCAAGATCTTTTGCACTGATAATGCCATGGAACATCGAGATTCTATCTTTACTCAATTTCTTTCACAAAATGGAACCATCATTTATAGATCTTGTCCCGACACCTCTCAACAAAATGGGCGTGCAGAACGAAAACATATGCATATTCTCGATATTGTCCGCGCTTTTTTAATCTCTTCCTCTTGTCCTGAGCGTTTTTGGGGGGAGGCAGCCCTCACTGTTGTTTATACCATCAATCGCATTCCTTCTCCTGTTATTGGTAACATTTCTCCTTATGAACGGTTGTATGGCCATTGCCCCGATTACCAGTCTCTTCGTGTATTTGGTTGTACTTGTTTTGTTCTATTACAACCTCATGAATATACCAAATTGGAACCAAAAGCACGTTTATGTTGTTTTCTCAGGTATGGTATTGAACATAAAGGATATTGGTGTTGGGATCCTCTTTCCCAACGACTTCGCATATCTCGTCATGTTACCTTTTGGGAACACAAAATGTTCTCAAGTCTCTCCCCATTTCGAGTTACCACGGCATCTTCATATTTTTTTACTGATCCTACTATTTCGCTTTTTCCGGAAGATTTGCCTGCAGGTCTGATTACTTCTTCCTCTGATAGCTCTAACAGTACTGCACAACTTGCAACCTCTCCTGATGCATCTACCTTGGCTATGGATTCTCCAGCTCTGTCTTCTTCTGAACTCTTGATTCCTCCTGCTGAATTAGACCCTGATTGTTCTGATGCTCCACTCCGTCGTTCTGGTAGGGTCACTAAACCTTCCATTCTTCTTCGTGATTTTCATTATTACTCTACCATTGTTTCTTTATACGAGCCTCGTACCTATCACGAGGCTAGCACTGACCCTCTATGGCAAAAAGCAATGGCAAAAGAAACCCAAGCTCTTACAAGCACTCATACTTGGGATTTAGTTGATCTGCCTTCAGATAAATCCGTGATTGGTTGTAAATGGGTCTACAAAATCAAGACTCGGGCAGATGGTTCAATTGAAAGGTATAAAACTAGATTGGTAGCAAAAGGATTCGCACAGGAGTATGGCATTGATTATGAGGAGACTTTTGCCCCAGTAGCCCGTCTCACTTTTGTTCGTAGTCTTATTGCGATTGCTGCAGCTAAGCACTAGCAGCTATTTCAGATGGATGTTAAGAATGCTTTTCTCAAGGGAGATCTTTTTGAAGAGATTTATATGCAACCCCCTCCTGGTTATGATCATCTCCCTAATCAAGTTTGTCGTCTCCGTAAGGATCTATATGGACTTAAGCAAGCGCCTCGAGCATGGTTCTCCAAATTCAGCTCTACTGTTTGTCAGTTTGGTTTTCAATCTAGCACTCATGATCATCCCTTGTTCATTTGTAAGACCTCTCAGGGTTGTGTACTTCTTCTCCTTTATGTGGATGACATGATCATTACTGGCGATGATTTTGCAGGGCATTTATGCTCTTAAGACTTTTCTCAGCAAACAGTTTGAAATGAAAGATCTTGGTCGACTAAATTATTTCTTAGGCATTGAGGTCTCCTCCGACCAATCAGGATATTATCTGTATCAGGCCAAGTATGCCACTGATCTTGTTTCTCGTGCCGGCCTTACTGATACTAAGACTGTTAACACTCTGATTGAGCCTAATGCCCATTTTTCAGCCACTGATGGTACTCCTCTCAGTGACTGCACCTTATATCGGCAACTAGTTGGCAGTCTTGTATACCTTACGGTTACTCGTCTTGATATTGCGTATGCTGTCCATATTGTGAGTCAGTTCATGTTTGCCCCTCGCACTACTCATTATGCTGTCGTGCTTCGCATCATCCGTTATGTCAAGGGCACCTTGTTTCATGGACTTCACTACTCCAATTCTTTATCTCTTCCGTTGATCGCATATTCTGATGCTGATTAGGCCGGTGATCCTACTGATAGACGCTCCACTACTGGTTATTACTTCTTTCTTGGCGATTCTCTTATATCTTGGCATAGTAAGAAGCAAACGGTTGTCTCTCGTTGCAGTACTGAGGCTGAATATCGAGCTCTTGCTGACACTACCTCCGAGCTGTTATGGTTACGATGGTTACTCCATGACATGGGAATCACTCAGTCATCTGCAACCTCTCTTTACTGTGACAATCGTAACGTCATACAGATTGCCCACAATGATGTATTTCATGAGCGCACTAAGCATATTGAGACTGATTGCCACTTTATTCGTCATCATGTGCTCGAGGGTACTGTTCTTCTTATTCTTGTCCCTTCCCAGGATCAGTCGGCGGATATATTTACCAAAGTTCACTCTCCTCTTCGCTTTCGTACTCTAGTTGGCAAACTCTAGATGACTGATACATTACCATCTTGAGTTTGAGGGGGGATGTTAGCATGTTCCATCAGATTTAGGATTGTATCTTTATCTCCTTAATTCTAGGAGATATAGTTCCACTCCAACTAGTTGTACATATTTTTCTTTCCTTGTTGGCTTCCAATTTAGGTTGCCGACCTGTTCTCTAATTGTATCTTTAGCTCTATTATAAATAGGTTGTAACCTGTTGAATGGATATTATCAAGAAATATTATTCTCCCATATATCTTCTTTGCTCTTTCGTATTAGAAGGAGATGGGTTTCAACTTTGAACTCCATTATTCCTGGCTAAAACTTGTTCTACAGGATGATGCAGAGAGACCTACGTTCTTAGAAGTTGGAAGATCATGATTCCTGGCTAATATAGAGGCACATTTCAGGTAGACCTTAAGCAAATAAGCAGCTCCCTCTTAAGAGCATTGTAGAGTTCAATTTCAAGCCAACATACGATTCAGTAAATTCCCTTCCGATTTATGATCTCTATTTGCATTTGTTAATCTTGGTTTGTTATTTTATTTTATGTCATTTATTTTCTTTTTTTTCTTCTTAATGATATGGACTGACGTGTACTGAGATGATGTTGATCGGAACTGGTGGTGAAGTCTCTACTGAACCGGTTCCGTCAATGCTCTTAAAACCTATCCAATCTCGTTGTTACCTCTTCTTGAATCTCTGATCATTACTTGATCTTGTTTACTCGGAAGATATTTGTTAGAATAGACCTGTGTTGTTCATCACATTCTTTATTTTGATTTTTTTCTTTCTTTCAACCTTTGTCTAATTTACTCAAATGGAAGGTTGTAAGTTTCTTATCTTAGTAGGATGTTCCTTCTCTCTAAGTTGTCAATCGTTTTATTGAATGGATGCTCGCTCTACTTGGCATGTTAATGACTGAGACGATTAGTGGGGACTTTATTTGTTTGGTCAATTCTCTACTGTAAGATTGCACCCATTTGAATTGAATAATTGCCTTCCAGGGTGAGAGGAGTGATAACCTAGCAAATTGGAAGAGTTATACAAAAAACAATAAATGTAAAATAAGAGAGGTTGGTTACAGAGAACAATAGGTCGGTTATAAGAGCAGTGTGGTTCTGAAATAAAAAATAAATATAATGATAATAAAAATATGTGATAATTGGACTGATTTATGGCTAATAAAGAAATGTCAATGATCAGTTAATAAATAAATATGTCAATAAGGTTCCATAAGAAAATTGTAAAATTAAATAGAAGAAAAAAATTAAAAAAGTTTTTAAAAATAAAAAAAATAATTAATCAATGAAAATAATAATTAAAAATTAAACAAGAAATAATAATAAAAAGAGAGTAAAAATAAAATAAAAAATATGTGAGTAAAAATAAGGAGGAATTTCTGATTTATTCTTTGCTTTATATTAGTTAGTTTTTTTGGATTAAATATTTGGTTTTTGTGATGATGTTTGCTTAAGGTATCTTGTGGGCCCTATTTATTGGACCTAGGAGAGGGGTGTCTAACCCTTTCCCTCTCCCATCTGAGTCTTACATGGACTGGTTAGTTGGTGCCTTGAGCTCTGGAGTTACTATTTGATAAAAATGATTTTGATGTTATTCTTGGAGGTCCCATCACCTCTAATTCCTAATTTGATGGGTGGCGACTCCAAATCCAGCCCAAGTAAATCATTTTCCGATGCTCACAACAACCGAACACTCTTATTGGGTTGAAGAATGACCAATTTTAATGAGCTATCATCAGTTCCATGAAACATAGCAAGAAGCGGCTTTCTACTGGGTGATGGCGAGGAAACAAAGATATCCGGACCCCCTAAAAGAGAAGGCTCTACTTTGAATTGTCCACCACATCTATGATCGAGACCTCAATTGTCCTTCAACCTCAAGGTCTCAAGCTTCATCCTAGTTTCACCATTTTCCATTTCCACACCAAAGTAAGGGACCTTCCCTAAATGCAATCTGACCTATAGTATAATAAATTGAAGGTCAAAACTTTAAGAGGAATCCAAAAATAACATCTTTATCAGTCTATTTATATCTCAAGATGAATGTAAAAAGGGATAATTCAACGAATTGAGGTGCTTCAAGAGTCAACCTAACCATAAACGTGATGAAAATCTGAGAGGGACTATCAATAGTTCAAAACCTAAGATGTTATCATTCCTAATGACATATCTAAACAGAATAACGACAATAGAGAATCAGAGATTGAGAAGTCATCCCTCAGCCATTGAAGAAAATGACGGGTTTGAAGGAGAATGAACTGTTACTTATACAACTCTCATGCAAATTGTCTCTTTCAGTTTATTTCTGATTTCTTTTATTCGTTTGAGGGCAAATGGAATAAGCAGATGCCATTGTTGTGATTTGATAAAAGCTTGGGAAAGGTGGAGAAGGAAAAGGACTACAGCATCCCTTTTCATTCGTGAACAAATATGACTGTCTATTGACAGTTACAAGAAGTCTGGGTGTTGTTATTGCTTATTTTCTTCTACTCAGAGATATGGCGAATAGGTTCGACAAAAATCAGATGCATTTGAACAAAATCACCCACAAGGTGTTGTTATTGCTTAGATCAGACACCACCATTAGACTCGAGACCTTCCCAAATACCTATGCATCAAATCTCAACTCAAAATTCCTTTATTTACCCTCTCATTAAGCGAAGATTCCATTTTGACTCCTTTCATTAGCCTGAAACACTTACAACCTAGATCCCCTTGATCCAAATACATCTGAGCCAATTAGACCATATGATTGAACCCTAGACACACCAAAACATTTGCCCATAAAATTTCAACCCAAGATTCCATTCCGAACCCTCTCATTAACCCAAATTCAAACAATCTTAACCTACCTGAACCAATCAGACATTACCACTAGATCCCATATACTTTGAAACACCCACTTGTAAAATTTCAGTCCAAAATACCTTTGTTTTCTTCTTCATCGCACCAAGATTCTATTCCGAATCTCTAGATCAACCGAATCCACTACCCTACTAGATATGCCCAATCCAGGCCCAGTTGGGCCCATTCAACCCTACCAATCAACCCATAATGTTTAGAAACCTTACACTATGAATTTTCAACAAAAAATACCCTTGTTTGCCTCTCCATCGCTCAAAGATTCCGTTTCAAGGTTCTAAATCAATCAAATCAAGCCATTTTCCAAATCTGCCCGATTAGGGCCCAATTGGCCCAATTTGACCCTGTCATTTAACCCATAATGCTCAAAACCCCATCCTGCCAAATTTCAACAAAAAATACCCCAATTTACCCACTCATCTAAACAAATTTTGTTTCCATCAATTGGCACACACAAAACATATCTATGCGGTCAAACCATCTCAACCCTCTGATCTTTGCCCAAACTCTCAGACATCCATCGGTTTGACCCAAATATTTCAAAATTAAAAAATGCCCTTCGAATCCCGGTTTGAACTAATGTTCCTAATTCGAGAAAATTGACTATTCGGAACTGCCCATCGTCTCTTGCGTTCAAACTGAACGAGAGTGGTGGAACACACTCCAGTCTCCACCACCATACTATCTTTTTCTCTCCCTCATTCTTCTTCTTCTTCTTCTTCTAAATTCACTGTTCATCGTCTTCCCTTCTTAGAAAGAACAGAGTGGCGGCAATCGGAAGAAACTCTCCCTTCTCCCAGTTTTCTTGTTTTTTTCTTTTTGTTTTCTCTCTTATTCCCTGTCTTCATCCTAGTTTTCCTTGTCAGTTTCTTTTCTCCGATCGTCGCTGCAACTCTTGGCAGCGGCGCCAGCACCTTTCTTCCTTCCAATCTCCATCACTTTCCCTCATTCCATATTTCTCTTCTCTCCACCACCTTCGTTTCTATCACCTCTCTATTCTTCTCACTCTTCTTCCTCCTCCCCAGCTATTCAACCTCCCCTGTTTCCATTTGAAACCTCACTGTTGCTGCTACAACTTATAGCAGCCATGGTCATCTCTCTCACTACATAACTTTCCACCTTCACCAATCGGCTGAGGTTACTGTGATTTCTTCTCCATTTGGCGACTAGGTTCACCAATTGGTGGTGATTTCTTCTTCATTCAGAATAGAGGTGGCGATTTCTAGTGACTTCTCACAGTTTTTTTAGATCCTGTTCACTCGGGTATTGGAACCAGTTTCAATCAACATTTCTACTCCCTAATCGATCACCGGTCCCCTATTCTATTTTCCTCATTAGTTGAATAGATATATAGTCGCAGTGGCAGCTCAGACGTTCCCTCTCAGTTCTGAACATGATCTCCCATTTAATATAGCATCGCTTCCCATCGATCTCCCAACTACAAACTCCCATAGCCATTGTCATTTAAAGAGGACAATCCTATACCAAATCAGTTTCGGTATTTCTGCATCATCGTCTGGTTTCATGCCAAAATCCCGAATCAAGTAAGCTCCCACCTTAGTTTCTTTCTCTATTAGTTTTGTTAGACTATTTTTTTTTACATTCCTAGAAAGCTCGGGATCTGAGGAAAGGGAAAGCTAACAGAGCCGGTGATGAAGTTCCACTGAACTGGCTCCTATAAGCTTTGGACTCTCACCTAGTTCCGTCAAGGTTTTTCTCCCGGTATTGTGATTATCATGTGGGTTTGTTGCAAATCAACTAGCTATTAGAAATTGAAATTTTGTTCCTTGACCTCTGCAAGCTAGTTTTCTTATTTGATAGATAAATTCTGATTGGTTTAAAAATTTTGATGAAATTCAGATCCTAACGCCATGTTTCTTCCTCCAGGTCTATCTGTTATTTGCTTTGTTTATTGGCTCAATTATTGAGTCTCATATTTGTTTCGCCCCTAATACCTAAGTTAGAAGAGACTATCAATTTTAAACTTCCGGTTATAAAAGCCTAGTTCATTATAAAAAAAAAAAATAATATAAATATAAAGACGAGAAGTGGGTGGTAAGAAAATAATAATAAAATGATGGTAGATAAAATAAATAAAATATAGTTAGGATGGATTATTTTATCCTGATTTGCTCTTAGCTTGTTTTGCTCTCTCTCCCTTGTTAATATGTTCTTAGTTAAAGAATTAGGTATTTGTGTTTATGATTGTTTGTTAATTCCATATGGACCCCACCTATTGGACCTACGAGAGGGGTGTCTAATCCCTTTTCTCTCCCATCCGAGTCTTACTTAGACTGCTTAGCCAGTGCCTTGGGCTTTGGAGTCACTGTGAATGAAAATTGTTTTTTGATGCAATTCTCGGAAGTCCCATCACCTCCATTTCTCTAAATCATCCCAAGTGAACCGTTTTCCGACGATCACAAACACCTAACAATTCTTGAGATTACCCTCCCTCTTGCAACAGCTAAACAAATTGAAGAGAAAGAGAAAGAGAAAGAGAAAGAAGAGTTCACCTGTTTGACATGCTTGATCTCCAGAATAACCACCACTAGCCAAACAATGAGCAGCTTGATTTGCCTCTTAATACACATGCTTGTATTGAACATTCAACCTCAATTCTTCACATATGTTGTAACACTCTTCAATAATAGTTTTGACATTCCATGGAATAGACACCCTACCTTTTAAGACAGTCAATTCTAGTCCACCATTGATTTTTGGTTTACAAATTGTCTTCCATCCCACTAAACGAATTGGTTGTTTAATGCTGTTTTCCCATATGAATTTTCTTTGAGCCTTATCAATCCCTTCTAGATTCTCTTTAGGAAGGTTGAAGGCATTCATTGCAAATAATGGCATCAAATTGGTAGTTGCTTTGACGAAGGTGACTTTTCCTGCCGTTGAGAGCATCTTCTTTTTCCATCTGAAGAGCTTGCTTTTGATTTTCTCTTCTATTTTTTTTAATGTTATTTTGGTTACCCTCCCCTCAATCATGGGTGCCCTAAAGTAGCATTGGTGTTTTTTTTCCTCGAGGTATTTTTAGAATTCTCACTATTATTCGTTGGTATCTTTCAGGACTATTCTTTGAGAACAAGAGGCTCGATTTTAAGTTCGGAAGTTGGCCCAATGCCTTAGCATATATTTGGAGCACTTTCTTTATTTTCAGAGCATTATTGATAGTGGTCTTAACAAACATTATACAGTCGTCGGCAAATTGAAGAATGGGGATACTTGGTTCACCCCTTGATGTTGTCAATCCTAGCTTGGTTTCTCTTTCAATCGAGCAAGACATCCTTGTTAGCACCTCTCCACACAGTACAAATAAGTATGGGATAGTGGGCCTCCTTGGTGGATTCCCTTTGATGGTTAACTCTTGTGTTAGAGATCCATTCATGAGAATTTGGAAGGAGACATTTGTTACACATTGCATAACCCAGTGGATCCATTTTTTATGGAACCCATATCTTTGAAGGATAGCCTTCAAATATTGCCATTCCAATCTATCATATGCTTTCTCCATGTCTTACATGGTAGGGCTCCTTTCTTCCTTTTTTTTTGCTTTTTCATTGTATTAAGCATCTCATGAACTATTGAAATATTGTCAGTAATTTTTCTTTTTGGAATAAAAGCACTTCAGAACAGGGAAATTATTTGATCCAAATATGATTTCGCCCTATTAACCAATATTTTTGCAATCTATATATACTAGAAGGCTTCTTCCTACCATTTATCTTTTTTCTGTTTTTTTTTTATTTTATAATTTTAAAATTGAATAAAATAATTCAAGTGACCAATTCACCTTTAAGGCTTTTAACACTCCTCATTAATACATCATTAACTCTCTCTCCTCTTTTTCATTAACTCTTAATAATCTCTCCTCATTAATTATGCTATTAACCCTCTCTCTCTCTCTCTCTCTCTCTTTCCTCTTTTCCATTAACTCTTTTAACACTCCTCATCAATAAAGCAAGTCATTAACCAAGTCAAAGGTGATTGGTCACTTGAATTATTTTGTCTCTCTCTCTCCCCTTATAATATATATATAAAGCAAGTCATACATGTATGTATGCATATATGTATATACTAGCCATTATTTTATAATTAATAGTAATTACCTTTTAAACTGTAACATTAATCAACAGTAATCTAATTAAAGTAATTAACAGAAATTATTTTTATAAAATAATGGTTATTTTATAATTAACAATAATTACTTTTTAACATTAATTTTAATTTAAGCTATAAATATCAGAAAATTACATTTAATTACCAAAAAATACAATGGTTAACAGTAATTAATAGTAATCTAAATGAAAATAATGTAATTAATAGTAATTATTTTTGTAAAATTATGGTTATTTTATAATTAACAGTAATTACTTTTTAACATTATTATTTTAAACTATAAATATAAAAAAAATTCATTTATTTACCAAAAGTTATCATAAATTAGTTTTATCCAAGAAAATAACAAAAATTAAAGTACCAGTATTACCAAAAATTGTCATAATTATTTTAATAGTTACAGTATTTTAACAAATACCATATATTTTTAATAAATACAATATTATTAACATTATTTTAATAATATGGCATTTATTAATTAGCAGTACTAATTAAAAATATTTATTAATTAGCAGTACTAATTAAAAATATTTATTAATTAGTAGTATTAATTAATAGTATTTTTAATATTGCTAATGTATTTATTGATTTACAATATTTTTAATAATTACATAATTTTGATAATTAAGAGTATTTCAATAAATACAATATTTATTAAATAACAGTATTTAATGATTTTTTTAATAATTAACAGTATTTTTAATAATGTATTTATTAGTTAATGGTTTCTATTAAAAACGTTGTTAATAACTATAATATTTGAATAATTACTATATTTATTAATTAGCGGTATTTTCAATAACATTATTAATTAACAGTATTATTAAAAATAAATTATTTATTAATTAACATCATTTTTAATAATTATAGTATTTTAACAAATACTATTAATTGTTATTATATTTTAGTTCCATAAACTATGGGATTGACTTTATTTTGGACATTCTTATTATAATTTATTTTAATATTTTTATCAATTTAATCGGACCATTGTTTTGATTCTTTTAATTTATTTATAAGTCATAATTATTTCATTATTGATTAACAAAACCTATGCAATGCATGGTGATTTTATTTATGACATTTGCCTAAAGTATAAACTGATAGGCATAAAGTTTTCTACTTAATTTTTTTTTGAAAGGTGAATACTATATATTAACACAGAAAGGATAATAAAGTCCTCAACCTTCCGTATCCCTTCTAGATAATCTGAACTTACAAAAGAAAAAGAGTGAGATTTAGCTACTTGGGATACTGCATGGGCTGATTACTGTCTATTTAGATAACAAAAGTTAACTTTTTTTTGGGGGTTCCTTAGTAACATCCTGCTTTTCAACAAATGCCACTGGCATGACCAGGGAGTATCCATATGCTGTGTAAACGTTCTTATCATCAGAACATAAACATACTTCTTCAAAATTCTAGTTTTATAGTTTTAGTAAAATCTGCAAAATAGCAAATAGTTCAGTTTAAATAACAAAATTATATTATTATTTTTCGGGATTAGTGCAATGTACGTCCGATTTAATTCCCAGTACTTCTTGAAAAAATAGCACATTTAGCCCATTATATCCCAGCACTTCTTTGTGGGCTTATTTAATTGCGAGCAAAGTAGTAAGTAATAAATTAACAGTGTTGATTCTTTCTGGTAAACGTGCACAAGCCAGATTCATTGCCGAATCTCCGATTATATAAGTGGAGTTGCCTCACTTCTCCACATATCCTTGGGAAGTTGGGCCTCACCTGCAGTCGGCGGACCTTATCTACCACTCTACGTGTTGTAAAGGAAGTCGAAGACTTGAACAACACCACCACGTCGTAACTCACGCGTCAGCTATCGCATCATTTGTTTCATTTATAAAAGCAGCGACTCACTGCGCTTGCTCTAACACACACAGGCTCTTGTTTTCTGGAATCAGATACCGATCGATCGATTTCGAGATTTTCTTTCATCGTCTCCACCCAAACCAAACGAAAATGCAGGCCATGAGGGATTCCGCTTCAAACGTTTCCGACTCAGCCAGGTCCGGGATGGACAAGACCAGAGATCAGGTTCTTATCTTTTCCTTTTTGCTGTACGTCTGATAGGAATTTCGAGTTTTTTTCTTTACTTTTGAATCTCTTTGGGTTTATACGGTGGGAGTGTAACATTAAATCATGAAACTCTTGCAGGCGGGCAGGATTACCGATACCGGTGATAATCAGCAGCAGCAGCAGCAACAGGGTGATCGTAACAGCGGAGGCGGAGATAGAAATGCAAGCAACGCCGGTGGTGGTAATTACAGTACTGGTCTGGCGTCTGGAGACGGTGGCCTAGGTGGGCAGACCTACGGGTGGAATCAAGGTGCTGGCTGGTCGAACACAGGGGGAGCCAACACGGGGTTGAATTACGCTGGGGTGGGTGGCGGAGTCGCCGGGGCTGGAACTGGGTACGGGTATCCGGCTGGATACGGCTACATGACCACCGGAACCGACGCAGGGTTGGATAACAGTGGAGCTGGAATGGGTGGCGGAGACACCGGAGATGGAGCTGGATACGTCTATGTGGCCAGAACCACCGTGGTGTATGACACTGCTGGAGCTGGAATGGATGGCAATACCGGCGGAGACACTGGAGCTGGAGGGGGTGGCGGAAACGAAGGAAACACCGGGACCGGATATGGAGCCAGAGGAAATTTCCGTTGAAGCGGTTGTATCGTAACACGATTATCGTTACGGTTTTCATATTAATGTAGGTCGAGTCTTCTACATATATCATATATGTATACGTAATATCCTTAGTTTGTTGGGTTGATGAGCCTCGTTGAAATGAAACCACGTACGTGCATGGCATGGAATGAATGCTCACTACGATAAAATTAAGCCGTGCTGTTTAAGTGTTTATATATTAAAATAGTTTTCCATGAACGAGTTAAAATTCAGAACTGTTTATTTTCTTCTTGTTATTATATCAGATTATCACTTGATATTGGGGCCGTCTGATTTGTTTCCCCTCCACCTCCTGGTTTCTAGCTCTTAATTAATGGTTTCCTGCATTGATTTATTTACGGTGGTGTTTGGGAACCACATGTTCTGAAATGATTTTAGTTCCCCTATTTTTATCTCGACAAATTAATAGAACTTCTTTGGGGTTGAAGATAGATTGTGTGATTCAGATGCTACACTGGATTGGTTCATTGATATAAGAATATATGTGTTAATAGACCGGGTTTGAGTTGAAACTAATCCAAATCAAAATGAATTTAAACAGACTAGACGGTCTGTTAATGGACCGGGTTTGAAATTAATCTAAATCAAAATGTTTTGAATTTAAACAGATCAGACGGTCMAGACATTGAATTGGATCAACAAAAAACGGATTGGACCAAATTCAGACACCCTAACTACATGTACATGTTGGGTGATATGAGGTCGTTGATGGGATTAGACCAAATTCAGTCAAATTGTCGTGTGGTTCGTAAAATGGAGTTATTCCATCCCAAATTCATGCGATTATCAAATTGTGTAGGTCTGTGTTCAAATATTTATATAATTTTTGTTATATTTTAATAGAATATAAAATAATTTGAAATTATTTATCACGCTTGCTTTTGACCCTAAATTATATTTTTTTATTATTTAATTATAGCATAATTTGGGACTCAGCTGGTTGGCCTTTTGCCAAACATGAAAATTTTTATAAAATAACTTAAATAACATAATTTTTTTAAAAAAATATAAAAAATGGGCAGAGAATACTGTTCATCGTCTTTATTCATGCGAAGAAATGTGTGCGATGGTTCCACTCTATTGCTATGCTGGTGGCGCATGGTTCGGTGAAGTGGTGGAAGATATTTACGCCGGAGGAATGCTCCGGCATCAATCGGTTCGTTGTCGTGTTTGCTGTTCCGGTGTTATCATTCCACTTCATATCTCAAAACAACCCGTGGACACCAAGTTCATACTGGCCGATACTGTTTCTAAGATCTTGGTGCTTGTTTTGCTCTCCCTCTAGTTCATGGAGGATTAGATTGCTTAATCACTCTCTACTTACCAAGTTAGAAGTTCGGCCACATTCAGTAAACACTCCAGCCCCACCTCGCGCGTTCAACCACAGCAACAATGAGCTTTCTGCAATGCCGATTTGGCAATTCGGCTACCGGTCGGCAGCCAGCCCTCGGCTATCCGGGTATGCCGCATCATCCGACGCCTACTCCCTCTAGCCAACGCCACGCACATCGAATTTCAATGTATTGGATACAACGACGGTGACGACATCAAATACACCGACGTGGATCAGATCTCCCGCAGGTGGGAGGGTTTTCCGGCAGACGTCTTGAACTCGGAGGAACGCGGTAGAGTTGGCAGCTCTGCTCTGTCGTATGAATAGAGAGGCAGCTCAGCTCCAATCAACACCATCAACTTGGCGGCGCTACAAGCCTACAACTACTATGACGCCACCCTGTCGGCCGGACCCACCTTCTGGCGGCCTAACTCGTTCATCGGCATCTTCTGCATCAGATGTTGTTGGGCGGTCCAGCAATGAATGCCGGCAAGTAGGGCACGACGGGTGTGACACCAGCCATGTGTCTGCACTTGACGTGGAACACATGGCTGCATTTAGGCAAGACGCGTATCTTATCACCGTCCACAAACTTTCCCAGACAAATTGGGCACTCGGTGGCCTGAATACTCTTCCCCGATCCCGATCCATACACTGCTACCGGAATCTGGCGCAATGCTTTCTTCATAAGCCCAATTGCAGCTAAACGTGCAACTGGGCAAAAGAATTGGGGTTTGGGGATAGTTTCCTTTATTACGAACCGATTGATGCCGGAGCAATGCTCTGGCGTAAATATCTTTCATCACTTTACCAAGCCATACGCCACCTGGCAATAGGGGTGTTCACGGGTCGGGTTGGGTTGGTTTATTGGGGTTTTTCCAACCGACCCGACCTGGTCGGGTTACCTGAGGTGGAAACCAAAATCGACCCACTGATAGGCCAAACCGACTTGGTCGATTTGAGTCGGGTTGGGTCAGTTTCGGTTTTGCTCCTATACAAAATGATACCTAATTGAATTCTAATTGTATTTGCCTAATGGGTTGCCTATTTGGTGTAAAAGATTATAGAAAGTTGGAAACTATGATAGATTGCCTATTCTAATTGTAATTGACTAATGGGCCTTTTAGTTCTAGTAGAAAACTAGTTAAGGTTAAGTAGGAAACTACTCAAACTAGGAACTACCGAAAACTAGTTCGGTTCAGGTCGGATTGGTTTATATATTTGCCCAACTCGAAACCAACCGATACTGATGAAAACTCGGCCAACTCGGATTGGGTAGGCCTGAGTTGGTCGGTTTGGGCATTCTTATGAACAACCCTACCTGGCAAAGTAAAGTGGAACCATCGTACACATTTTTTCGCATGAATACAGGGGCAGAGAAGACGATGAATAATATTCCTATCCTTTTTTGATATTTTTGTAAAAAGTTATTTTATAAAAATATTATTTTTTATTGATATTCAGGGCAAAAGGTTGCCTTTATCTGCAAGAAACCCTTTTATCTTTTGATTGACTTTAAATTTTGTATTTATTTTTATTATTAATAAAAATTTAAAAACAATTTTATTTTACTACACTTATTTTTTTAATATGATTAATATTAAATATTAAAGATTGTGTTCTATTCTTTTAACTTTTGTATTTTATTTTTATTATCAATAAAAAGATAAAAACAATTTTAGTTTATTATACTTATTTTTTAACATGATTAATATTAAATATTGTGTTCTATTTTTTATAAATATTTTGTATTTTCTAAATTTTTATTGGTGAATCTTAAAAGAAAATAAGAGAGAATTAAATTAGTGAAAAATAATAATTCAAATTATATCTTAAAAACAGGTTGCAACTAAATTGGCTGTAACAGTAAGGACGAAGACAATAAAAAGGAAAAACAAGAAGAAAAAATTGGATGAAGGAAAATAAGAGAGAAGGGGAAAAGAAAAGGAGAGAAAACATGTGCAATTGGCAATGACGTTTCACTAGTTGGGTTGCAAAAATAAGCAAAGAAAAAGAGAAGGAGGTAGAGGAAATAGGAGGGGCAGTTCAGTAATAACAATGTCTATATTATTGTAAAACTAATAGGAGAGGTATTAATTTGCACCTCCTTTTTTTTCGAAGATGTAAGGGGAGGATTTTGTTGGGATCAAAAGTCAGCGGAGGTTTATAGGATTATCATAAAACACATGGGAGCTGTTTTATAATTTTTCCTATCAATTAATGCTATTATATTAATTAAGGATCGAGGTGACGACTGACGAGTAGAAGTGTAAAGTGGGCCGGCGTGCTGGCCCGTGGGTCGTGCCGCTCTTGTTGGTAAAAATTTTGGAGGTCGGGTTTGAGCCTTGTGCTGCGAGTCAGGTTGGTTTATGGGCTAGGCCTTGGCCTAAGTCGGGTTATAGACCGACCATTGTGTTAGGCCTGGCATAGTCCATAAACTGTCATGCCGTGCCATGCTAGGCCGGTCTAAAATCATACCAAGCTGTATCGGACCACGGGCGGTATGGCCCAATTTAGGTGTTCAATTATGTGAATGGTTTTCTTTAGTTTAAAACGAAACTACTGTCATGTCAGTAAAAAAGATTGCTGACGTAAAAGTTGCTTTTTTCTTTTAGAAAATAAAACGATTAATTTGTAATGACAAACACTCCCTATAAAATGGAAAAAGATTGGTTTTTTGGAAAAAAAAAAGACTAGACAGGTTATTTGCATAGGTGTGGGGCAAATGAGAATAAATATGCTTTTAATTAAAAATAAAAGACAAATGAAGAATTAGGTGGGGTAATGTGTCATATACATGAAGATTCAAAACAACAAATAGTATTGTTTTGATAAATTTAACATTTCTAAGAATTGTGCAGCTTAGCTATAAATTGTTTTAATTGAAGATTTCAAGCTTTATATATTTACAAAAGAAAAAAGATGTAAACATAGAGAAGAATACACAAGATATACATGTTTCACTTATGTCTATAAAAAAGATACTAGAGAGTTTACAATTCGTGGTCTCAGTTCAACTATGTACAATCCTGCGGAACAAGCTGAATATGAACAAATTAAAGAAATGCATATATAATTTATATATTAATAAAATGAGTTCAACTATATATGATGCTAGAAAGACATGATACCTTAAAATTAAACTTATAAGCTATAACCAATCAACTAACATGATAAAAGTAGTAACCAATCAAATAGGTGGGTCTTCATCAAAATTTATGGGGTTTTGATTGGTTAAATCTTTGGGATTATAGTTGATAAGGATAATTTTTTAGACCTAATATTAATAAAAGTAATACTTTTAATAAAATTTTAAAAATAAGTTAACGTTTTAAAAATAATATTAAATAAAGAGAAATATTGTTCATCTTTTTTCTCTTGTAAATCAGTCACCAGCATTACCGCTGGTCGCCGCTTCCGACAACTTTCGGCAACACCTTTGCCGCCTCCGTTTACCTCCACCTCCGCCTCTGCCCAACGTTGCCACCTCCGCCCACCTCTAGCAAGATCAAAACCCACTCCATTCATCGGACAACACCGGAATGTGGGAATGCCCAGATTTCTTCCCAATCTCTTTCAACGGCAAAATGGGTCTCAATACTTCAGTCATGCTTCCCAGACCCAGTTTATTTCTCATAGTTCGCTTTCCAGTGATCCTTTCCGATTCAGAAAGTGGCTTAGTTTTTCACTTGGGTCAACGGTTTCAATTTCCTCTGTTGATGCCCTTTAACTGAAGTTGGGCAATTTAATCAGAAGGAAGGAGAAGATCAATAAAATCTTACGAGATCCATTTTGCAGGCAATCCCCAAGGCATCTCTACCTCGATTCAAGTGGGAAACAACTGGTGCAATGGCCAATCGTTGAAATTGAACAACTACGAGGAGACCAAGTTAATTTGGCCAATAGAGAGATTAAGGGAGGGTCGGTACTCGAAGCTTCAAGAATAACAGCTTCCCAAGTAAGTTTATCTCTGACCAACGCCGCCATCGCCACCTCTGCCTCCGCCCACCTTCGGCAACGTTGCCAGAGGCGGAGGTGGCAGCCTTAGGCAAAGGTGAAGGCGGAGGTGGGCAGAGACGTTGCTGGAGGCGGTTGCGGGCGGCGGCGTTGATGAATGATTTGCAAGAGGAGTAAGATAAACAATATTTTTTATCTTATTTGATATTATTTTTAAAAGTTAACCTATTTTTAAAATTTTATTAAAAGTATTACTTTTATTGATATTAGGGCCTAAAAGTTGCCCTTATCAACTATAATCCCTAAATCTTTTCCAATACCATATCTTTTCAGCATCATGGATTTTCCTTTAGGCTAGGTTTGGAAGAAATACAAATACAAATATGTACAGTTCAAATACATATAAAATAATACAAAATACAAGGTTTTGCACTCTACAAATTTGTATTTATACTCCTTCCAAATTGAGCCAGTTTGGAAGGAATACAAATACAAATATTTACAAAATAATACAAAATGCAAAGTTTTGCGCTAGCTCTATATATTTGTATTTGWACTCCTTCCAAATGGAGCCCAAATGGGTGCAAATATAAATATGTATGTTACATTTCAAATGTGTAGCGGTTTACGTAATGCAATTATGCAAATGGAAATCGGATTACAAGACCGATTGCATTTCAATTTGTTCATGAACATGTTAGTTGAACGTTGTAATTAAATTTAAATGTAAAGCACGTGTCTAGGAGTTTGTCTACATATATTAATATTAATTAATACTTTATATAAATTGGTCCCAGCCCATGTCCTCCCATGAACCCATAACTCAGCAAGGTAATGCCATGAACTCAAAACACCATACATATATTAAACCCAGCCCATGTTCTCCAATAAACACAAAACGCCATACTCATACCTGTTTCGTACCAGTTTCAAACCCAAAACACCATACCTATGCATCCCAATCCCAAAAACAAACATGTTCATGAACCTATCTCTATCCAAAACCCATAGCACCTGAGTTGCACCTGTCATGAACCCAGACCTATTCACCTTAGCAACCTGATTAGCAATAAACAGAAATGAAAATTAGGCAACCTGATTAGCTGGAAAAAAATAAAGAAAATCAACCTGATCATTAGCAACCAATCCATTCAACAACATTGCATTCTGAATCTTTGCCTTATAGTCTTGAATCAGATGCAAATCTCTGACACATTTACTTAATAACAGAAAAAAATGAATGGGAATCTGCAAAATTAATAGATGTTAGTGTTGGTAAGCTCTAGCCACATTAAGAGCCTGAGAGTATGTCTCAAAGGCATTATCCCGAATCTCTTTTGAAGTCTTCATCCACAGAAAATTCTGGCTGATTTCAGGTTGCACAGAATTAATTAGACCCACTTAGCATGTTTAGGGTCCCAGAAATTTGACTCCTTTTCAAATGTGAATCTTTACAGCCTAGAGGTAATCACTTCCTTACAACTTAGCAAGGGTTACTTGAGAAGCAAATAGGTCACCAGCTACTGGGCTCACATATGTGTCACCACCTAGCTTAAAATTCGCTCCAAACATCTCCATTAACTTACCAACACAGAGACCTAACTTCAGCAAATAATCACTATGCTATGCTAAGGACAATTATAGATGCAGCCAATTGGTGTATAGTCTTCCCAAAAACCTTCCCATGATGAAAAGAACAAGCAAATAGAGAACAAATTATTGATCTCTCACTCCTTCCTCCAAGGTAAAAGTTAATGCAATTAACCCCTTCTAGGATCAACAACATAACATAAATCTCCAATATTTCAATCCAAATGTTGGAGACTTATACAATGCTAAGAACAATTACAGATGCAGCCAATTGGTGTATAGTCTTCCTGAAAACCTTCCCATGATGAAAAGAACAAGCAAATAGAGAACAAACTGTTGATTTCTCACTCATTCCTCTAAGGTAAAACTTAAATGCAGTCAACCCCTTCTAGGATCAACAACAGAACATAAATCTCCAACATTTCAATCCTAAGCAAGGATTTAATCCAATACTGAATTCTCCTCATTTCTCTGGTTCTTTGACTTTGGGATCTTCCCCAAGTCAACAGTGAACCACATGGGCAGCATTAACAAAATTCTCCAAAAACCACTGAACGAACCAGGTCACAAGAAGCAATATTATACAACCCTCCAACTATCTCATGCAGTCGGTTGGACTAAGACTACATGAGAAAAAGAATTATGCACAAAACTTGGCTCTGATAGCAAGTTGTCAATCCAAGAAACAATTCTGGTTAAAAGGATTTTGTGTAGATTGTGCAAGAAAAAGAGGTTTTAGCAATGAGAAAGAAAGAGATAGAGAAGAGAAATGAGACGAAGAGAAGATGGAAGAACAGTTCATAGGGCTCAATAGGAGTGGATAAATGTAAACAATAAAGAAAAGAAAAAAAAATGACAGCAATCCAGCCCATGTTCACTCTTTTCTACAAGATACATGAATTTGTCAAGGCATAGGGATTCTACACGGTAGTAAAGAACCTAGTCTCCTAGGTTATGGAAAATGGCAAAGAACAAAAAAAAACAAAAAAGCAAACAATTATTTTGTAGTACATATTCTTATCAGTAATTTTTTTTTTTTGTTTAAGTTTCAACAAAACAAAAAAGAAAGGTTGCCAATTGAATTATCTTATTATTGTTCTTTATGCTCTTAGAAAAACTGGTTCTTAGTTCAATTCTTACCATTCCTAAAAATAAAATAAGCAATAAAAATATTAAAAGCATAACAAATATGAAAATTCTTTGAAATTTGGATAACAATGTATAGGCTTTTCTCTTTTCCTCTTCAATTTTCAAGCAGCTTTAGTAATGTAAAAAATATAAACATTAAGTTAGTAACTGATTAAATTACATGATAATGACAGAATAGAAAACAAGCTTTGAACAAGAAACTAAAATTGTCAATAAATTCCAAGTTTTTTGAGAGAAACAAAGGTTAAGGTAATTCTGAAATTGGAATATTGAGATTAGAACTTGTTCTGAAACTTTATGTTATCAATAAAATGTCCAAGATATTATCTTATATATCAAGCTATTTATCTTTATTATACCTTCTTTTCTTTGTTATCTATCATCATCTGATATACTACTATCAACATGAATGGCTTGGTAGTTCAATAAAAGTTCTTGTTCTCCATAATGAGATGGCACAAAGGATGAATTCTCTATTCAGGCATTTGGTCCAACAATTCCCACAGGGGAGGATGATGGGAGAATGGAATATACAACCACCTCCACAGGGAAACTCTAGATTGACAGAGGAAGAGCAAAAGATGGTTGTAGAGAAATTGAAAAAGAAAGTCAATAATCCACCCAGGAAAGTTAAAGCAAAGATTTACTACAGACCCAATATCAACAATATTATAACTTGGAAGGAAGATAATCAAGGCGAAGGGTGTGTGATCTGCTTAAAATACTTTAGTTAACTAGTTTGTTTGATCGTTTTAATGGTTTACAGTCTACCAGATTTGTTTTATGGAAATAGAATGGAGTCAAAAAGCTGCAAGCAAATTATTACCCCCTCAATTCAACTACCCTTTCAAGCTGTCCATAACCACGAGTGAAAACTTAAACATGGGAAAAATAGATATCTTTCTACACATTTAAAGCCATTGTGTATAGGGAGCAAAATACTTATCATATATATTAGATTAGTTTTTCAGCAAAAGTTTCATTTAGGTTGTCAAGTTGTGTTTTTAGTGTGTACTTCATGTTAAATCTAGATGGTCCCATTCAGTTTTTATTCAAATGTTAACACAATTCAAGAAGGTTTTGTGATTGCGAGTGGTAGCACCATGTCCACTGATTAATTAATTAACAACAAAGACACCAAAGACTTTGCAGTGGTAATTATGCATATACCTCTTGGCCTGAATCTTCCAATTCCATAACTAAGAACGGTTGTCTTGTTCTTATAATGCCGTGGTGGATTTCTTTTTTCTTTTTCCTCCCCACTTTGAAAATAGCATTATGATTTAAATGGCTTCATCCATTTTAGGAGACTCCCTACAACATTGTTTGAATGTATAGATTAGCTAAAGTGACCATCATAATCATAATTCTTGTTACCAAAAGAGAGACCAATTCCTAAGATTATCTTTACCATCTTTTTTTCCTTAAGGCTGTGTTTGTTTCCGGTGTAAATACAAAAATACATCGATGTAAATGAAAAACGGCCAGATGTATCATCACAAAAGTTGAACTGGACAATGTTTAATTTTATACTGTTGTGCGTTTGGAAGAAGAGTGTAAATCATGAGAGTATTTTTATGTGTGTTTGGAATTAACATGGTTGTAAAACTACACCCAGAATTAAAAATGCTTGTTAATGCCAAATTCAACCGCTTTGGAATAAAAGCCCACGTGAGAACTACTGCATGGAACCATGTGCTGATTCCCGAGGAAAAAAAAGAAACTTCACACCACCCACCTCTGTACAACAAAAACTACTCCCCACTCCCCTCCTCTCCCCTCTCACATACTTTCTCTCTCCCTCTCTGGCCGGCTCTCGCATGATTGCATCAATGGAGAAACACAGAATTGAACGAGAAGCTCAAACACCTGCAACCCACAAAATTCTCTCACCCAACAGCAATGGAAGGAGGAGTAGTGCTTCCAACTCGCCTGAGTTCAAGTTCTAGATGGTCAAAAACCCATCCTTTCCACAACCCAACCTCCACTCTACTGACGAATTATTCATTGACGGTGTCTTGCTCCCGCTCCACCTCCCTTCGCACCACTCTAACCCACCTGACTTAGAACCCAAACCCAATGCAGAGGAGATGCACGCTCCAGAACCCGAATCAGAGCCTAGGCCAAGACCAAAGTCAGCAGATTTGTTATCCGAGTCACCGCCTGTATTTTCGACATTCAAGCGATGGGGAGACATTTTCAAGAAGGGTGAAAGGAAAGCGGCAGCTGTGGATCCTCTACAACCACCAACAATCATGAAGACAGAGATAAAGACAAGAAGAAAGAAAGGAAAAGTAGCAGTGGTGCGAACGCAGCAGACCTCAACATCAATATATGGCCATTCTCGAGACGTTCAGCTGGGAATAACGGCTACCAACCAAAGATGGCCGCTGGAGGGGCAGCTTCTCGGAAGGTTAGTAGCGCCCCTTGTTCACGCAATAACTCAGCTGGGGAGTACAAGTTCCGGAAATGGCCAAGTAGTCCTGGTCGAGGTGGAATCCATGTGGGGAGGAGTAGCCCAGTTTGGCAAGTACGGCGTGGAGGCTCCGACGTAAGAAGCTCCGAGCCTCTGGCTTGGAATGCCGATAAGGGGGTAAAGAAGGAAGGATAAGAGAGTCAATGGAGCAAGAATGTTGGTGGTGGGGGAGCCAGAGCTAGGGTTTTGAATTTGAATGTCCCGATGTGTATAGGGTACCATTCCCATTTGAGTTGCAGGAACGATGTGAGTAGTGCCATTGGTAATGGTTGTAGTCATGAACAGGGTCACGGTGTAGCCAGCTCTAGATCCGGTACCTTCTATCGTTGCGAGATGAGGATGATGACAACCTAAGAGCGTCCTTTGTGCTATGAGATTAGGGCATTCGAATCCGTGAAAGATGGTGAGGAAAGAAGAGAAAGAGCGAGAGAGAGGGAGGGAGTGGAAGAGGAGTGACCAACAGAACGATAGTGAGGGTGCTAGCGAAGTGCTTGATGATGAGAGAGAGGATTAGAGGAGACGAAGAGTCGTTGGCTGATACAGAGTTTTTACACCTTGTTTACTTCGATGGAGTTTTACATCGAAAATATCATTTATACATCGATAATCGAAGTAAAAAAAATCAGAAATCATTTTTACACCTATTTTCAGTGTATTTTTACACGCCATCCAAACGGTCGCAAAATAGGACCGGAATATAAAAATACACCTAACCGAGTTTTACACCCCATCCAAACGCAACCTAATAGAATAAAAACAAAAACTGAACACATTATGTTCTCAAAAAAATCATTATTTTTTTTGAACAAGCCTTATTCCAAATATTTCTTTCTTCACCTCATCAAACCTATGCCTTCTGAAGTCTCTTATTTCAAATAAACTCTTTATTTTCCTTTTGTTTGTTTTTTTCCTGTGGATGCTTATAGAAGAACAGATGAGAGAACTAATGGTAAATATATCAAGACTCTATGGGCTTGAATTGCCATTTTCCATCTTTTTTTAGTAGCCAGTTGATATAATTCCTTGTTGATAACATTTACAGAGATTTTGCAAGCTCAGGATCAGTGTACAAGACACTGGACTCTGGTGAAGAATGTGTTCCTTATGAGACATATTTTCCCATGCCCACTGTTGGAAAGGACAAGCCATGGTACTCAATAGAACAAGGGAGTGTTCATTTTATTGTAATTTCAATTGAGCATGAGTGGTATGTTAATTTTGAGCAGGTAAAATGAGTTTACACCTTGGTTATGTTCTGAAAATTTGAATCGTCTCTCCGTAACATCTAACATGATAATCACCATACAACAGTACAAATGGATGCAAAAAGACGGGTTCCTTTTCAACCCTGAGAAAACTCTCTATATGCTTAATGATCTTCTAGAAGAGAAAGAGAGAAATCGAGACAATTGGAGAGTTAGAGTGTACTTGGGAGTATTGGGTGACAATGCTTGGGATCGGATGATTTCTAATGTGAGGAGGATCTCTATCTATGGAGGAGGTTTTGAGATCCTAAAAGGTAGGAGATTAAGATATTCGCTCCATATCGAGGAAGGGAATATTTGATTCGCTGTCAATTATTGGATGCGCTACTGGGTATCGCCATGTGTCTCATGAGGATCTTCTCAAGGACTGRCTTTCCTTATCCTTGAGATCCCTCATTACTCACGTGTGCTACTACCTTTTTGTGCGTCATGACTAATCCTATGTGGCAACGGTGACATCTCCGTTCGGCGGTCGGTACTTCATCAATTCCACGTGGCGGTTCACGAAGTCCTTTGCTGTTGTGGGTCCACGTGTGTTTGGGTACATGCGGGCCTCGCCATGGGCTCGACCTACTGTCCTTTCTAATGCGTCATCCAGAGCGGGCTCGCAGGTTGTGAGTTCATCGCATGTCATAGCGGGTGTGGCTTCATCGCACACTTAGGTGTGCTTGGGTCTTCTTGGATGAGTCTTTCTGAGGTTTGTTTAGGTTTGGGTATTGACTGGACTTGGTGGGTCGCGGGTTTATCGCGGTTTTGCTTAATGTGTTGCCGATTCATCGCAAAGGTGGTGATGTACTGCAAGTTCATTGCATCATGGGGGTTGATTGCAAGCTGCTCGTAAATGCTTCGTGGTGTTACTCTTGGTGTCTGAGTGTTCTTTGAGGGTTTGAGTGAGTTAAACATACCTACAGTATGTGCAACAGAGATAGGTATAAACCTATGGTCTAACATATATACATATGAAGAAGACATTTAAAACATAATATGAACAAGCACCTTCTCACCAACACATACAGATACCAATCCAAATATGCAGTCAGAAAATGAAGGTAGATTGGATTACCTCTCTAAAAACGAAGACAAATAATGGATTTGGAGAAAGTCTTTCTAATAGAGAGGTAGGCGACCTGAAAACGGGAAAAAAAAAGAAAATGAGAGACCAAATATCAAGATGGTAACAGATTTACCTAGCTTAGATTTTAGAGATCATGGAGATCACCAGAGTTACCTTTCTCGCTCGCAGTCGTTCTCCTCTGTCTCTCGCAGTTCGTTGTTCTCCTCTCTCTCTCTCTCTCTCTCTCAATGTTCGTCGTTCTCCTCTCTCTCTCTCAGTGTTCACCGTTCTCCTCTGTTCCTCTTTCTGTTCAAGGGTTTTGGAGAAAAACACTAAAAATTGATGCAACAACAATACCTATTTACTTTGACCAACGATAGGAGAAAATTTTTCTTTCATTTTGAGGAAGCAATATTTTCAACTCTTTTCGATACAAACCCAAGCCTATATGCAAATTTGCATAAAAAATACATGCTTTTTTTAAGTCTAACCAAATAGATGCAAATCTGAATTGGATTACAAATTTGTAACGGTTCAACATTTGCACTCCAACCAAACACAGCCTTAATAAAGTACTTTGATCAATTTTAATGAACTATAATCAAAATATTATGGATAATATTTATTTTGAAACAAATTCCAATGATATGGCTTAAATCAAGTAGATGCGATCCAAATTCGAATTCAAATCCAAAAAGGACAATTTCAATGAAAAAGCTATTAGATTTCAACTTGCATTGTCATTGGTCTACAGATTTTCCGTAAAACACAACTAAGAAATTAATAACAAGCGATCTACCAAGATCAATAGGATCTTGTGATCTATAGGAAAGTCCAGGAGCTCCAATTAAATCTAAGGTGGGATTTAGCAGAAATATGGAGATAAGGTTTCTTATTGAAAGCAAAAATCTTGCAAACACTTTGAGTATCCTGTGGGTAGGGATCTTGGAAGAATTTATGTATAAGATCGAATGACAAATTTGTCTCTTTTCATTATTGTGTTGGGTGCTTGTTGATGAAATTAGATGTTTGGCATATAGTTTTGTTAATACAAGTTGTAGTGGGGCAGCTCATACTAACGAGTTTGGTTGTTCTAAGGTTCTGTTCCCATCTCCCTTATTGGAAACTTTGGCCTTAATATTTTCGATTCTACTTCAGGTTTTAACATATTTTAGTTATAAAAAGGGTAAATTATAGACTGCCACCTTGTATTTTGGGTAGTGATACCACCTAATTCCTTTCAACTTTCATTTGCAACAAAACAAAAACCCATCTTGAAATTTTAGATTCCAATACTTTGTTCCTAATTATTAACTTCTAAAGAGATTCTCACGCAATTGTCATGTGAGTGTTTAAACATTTCTAAAATGTCAAACTACCTTTATATTATTTAATGAGACCATTTGTAAAAAATTGAACAAATACAATAAAAACAAAAATAAAAGAAAAATACAAACTTGAAAAAAGGAAATATTACAAAAAATGAAGAAAAAGAGAAAATTACAACAAAATACAGAAAATCAAAAAAATTCTAAATACAACAAGATAATGGAGAAAATACAAAAAACACTAAAAGAAAAAAGAAACTAACTATATAACAAGAGATTCCGTGCTTTAACATTCTTATTTTTGTTATTTTGATATTTTCTTCTTTTAGCCACTTGAGCATAGAATGAGCACTTTGGTAATTTTACCCTTACCATAAGCCTATTAATGAGAGAGGAGCAAAGTGCTAAAGTATAAGAAGTTTAGGGTGAGTTGTTTGTGCTGCAAATGAAAGTTTAAGGGTAAGTGTCACTAACCCGTCTACCCCCAACCCAGAGTACATAATGGCAATTCGTAGTTTACCCAAAAAAGGTGATACACATAAGTGAAAGGGTAAATTACAAAGACCCCCTTGTATGGAATCTATGACAAAGATCCCTGAACTTTTACCCTACGACAAATACCCCCTAGCCGTTAAGTCAGGTGACAGAATGCACTAAACTACTAAAATATCCACCTAATGAGAGAATATATTCAATTAGTTTTAAATTTTACATTCAATTTCCATCATTAATAAAAGAACATTCCTTATTTATCATACTTATTATTGTTTAATATGTTGAATATATGATGCTAAAATGTTCCCAATTATTTTTTTTTATATTTTGAATTTTATTATTTAATTGTAGCAAAATGGATTAATCGATTTGACCTAAAAATGATTTAATTTCTTACCCCCACCTAGATGAAAACACTATTTTTTTCTAAGTAGATTTTAAAAGTATAAGTTTTTATGTTATTGGAATTATTAATTTATTATATATGGATTTAATTAATATAACTTAATGATAAGAAGAAACAAAAATATTTTAGATATGTGATTTAATGAAGGTAAATGTAAGTTAATTCCTTAAATGTTTGGGTTTAACAAAAGATAATTAAATGTATTAAATATTTTAAAATTATATCTTTTCAACTCATTTAATATCAAAAACTGATTATCTTATTTGCCCTCATTTTTATCAATAAATTTAAATATAGAGGATTAATTTTTATCCTTAAAATATTCGATAAATATTCTTAAAGCCATTTGTAATTTTTTAAGTAGTATATTTTTGTAAAAGCTCTATTAAGCTGATTAACCTCACGAATCCAACTTTATTAAATTCCAATTCCTATCGGGGCATATACTCGAAGCTTCATTTAAAACGAACCAAATCGAGATATTCATGAATCGAAATCGAATAATTCGTACAGAATTCGACTTGTGAACTTCCCTACTTTGCGGATTTACTTGCGAGGAAGTACCAGGTAATCTTATATTTTAGTAGGGAAAAAAAAAAGTAAAAGGTAATAAACGTTGTTCTAGTAAACGTGAACAAACCGGATGCCTCGTCGAATTTCCGACAATAAGTGGAGTCGCCTCAATTCTCCACCTTGCTTCTCCTGGAGGAGGCGGACCTCATCTTCGTGTTAGAATCAATTCGAAGAACATCACCACGTAGTATCTCTTCTTTACACCTGTCAACCAATGGATCATTTGATTCATTCATATAAAGCGGGGACACATCGCGTTGGTCCGACACACACGACGAGCTCTTTCTTTCTGAAATCAGATACAGATTTCCTAATTAATCTTCGATCGTCTGTGAAAGCAAACGAAAATGCAGGCCATGAGGGATACCGTCTCAAACATTGCCGACTCGGCCAGGGCCGGGGTGGACAAGACCAAAGAACAGGTTCGTTTCGTTCCTTTTTCTATCTACGCCGTCTGATCGATAGGAATCTCAACGCTTCTTTTGCTTTCTACCTTTGAATCGTTTCGGCTTTATATAAACTCTTGACAGGTGAGCAGGATGACCGGTACCGGCGATAATCAGCAGCAGCTGGATGATAGCAACACCGGTCTGGCGTGTGGAGACGACGGCCTAGGTGCAGGGTTTGCAGGGAATGAGGCCAACGCGGGCTGGTCAAACACGGGGGGAGACAACAAGGGGTCGAATTACGCCGGGGCAGTTGGCGGAGACGCCGGTGCTGGAACTGGATACGATTACACCGCCGGAACCAACGCAGGGGCTGGGCTGGATGACACGGGAGCTGGACTTGGGGGCGGAAACACCAGGACTGGAACTGGGTACGGGAACCCGACCGGAACCAACATGGGACTGGATGACAGTGGAGCATCTAGAGTTGGTGGCGGAGCCGGAGATACCGGGACTGGAACTGGGTACGGGTACCCGACCGGAACCAACATGGGACTGGATGACAGTGGAGCTGGAGTTGGTGGCGGAGCCGGAGACACCGGGACTGGTACAGGGTACGGGTACCCGACCGGAACCAACATGGGACTGGATGACGGTGGAGCTGGGGTGGGTGGCGGTAGCGGCGGAAACAATGCGACCGGATACGGGGCCAGCGGGACTTTCCGTTAAACGTACGGTTGAGTCATCTGCATGTATGTTTACGTGGTAATATCTTTTAGTTTGTTGGGTGTTTCGTGATCATCCACCTCACCCCTTTTAAATAATGTGTTTTGAGTTTATTCTCAATTCTCAATTCTCACTATAATAATGTAATGTGTTGGGACGACTCTAGAGGATATCGAAAATACGAATAAAGTGAAAAGTTTGTTCAATTTGGTCTCTTTAATTCTGAGTGTATTGAAATTAGTGCTGTACGCCTCTTTCTATGGTATGAATTTAATTTCATTTTTTTGAAAAAAATAATTATTTCTTATTATATATTACAAAAACCTCCCCTGAAATTCTGACAATCATAAAAATAAAACCTCCCTTTTATTTTTAAAAAAATTGTTAAAAACCTTCCTTCCGTCGATAAGCAAGACGAAAAATGAGTACGAGATCTTGGCATCACTTGGGAGATTGCCGGTGCCGGTGAGTTTTGATCTGAGGCATAATAACCTCAGCGGAGAAATCCCTCAAACCGCCAGAAATTAAAAGCTAACCGGATTTGGGCGGCCTAGCAATTGGACCGGCCGAAGATTGAAACCCCACCGTCACGGCATCGAATACGCATTGGAAAAATGGTACCTCTGCCTTTTGCATCCGAACACACCTCGCAGACGACCGTGTTCGCCGTAGACATCATGAACTTCTCTCTCATCCCCTGTAGCTTCCGTATCTGATTCTCATAATCCACGCGCCCCAATCTCAGTCCCTCCGGCGTTGGCAATCTTTCTCTAGAAAAATCATTTCCCGGTGATGATCTTGATGGTTTCCGACGGATGCTAAGGAGGGATTTTGATTTTCCGACTCAGAAAGGACCGAAAATTCTTGAACTCCAGAGACAAATGCAGACCTTGTCGAGGTCGGTTTCGCGCTCCCCATTAAACTAAAAACTACATGAAGAAAGTGATGCCGGAGAGAGGCTCATCCCAGTTGTCTACTTTTCAGTTTGAGGGATTTTTCCGGTGAGGTTGTTATGCTTCAGATCGAAGCTCAGGCATTTTTCCGGTGAAGTTATGCCTCAGAAAAAGAATTATCATAGATTTAACATTTTTCGACTTGATCGTTGATTTTTTTGAAAATTCAAAGGAGGTTTTTGAGAAATTTAAATTAAAGGAGAGGTTTTTATAATTATCAGAAACTTGTAGGAAGGTTTTCGTATTTTACCCTTATATTTAATAAATCTTTTCTCATATTCTACTATAATATAAAATTCATGCATGGTTTTTTTAAACTGATCAAGTGAATACAAAATTACTAAAAAAGTTCTATTGGACATATCTCAATTGTTTCGTATTGGTTATTTTAATTTATTAAAGAAAAGTATCTTTGATAAATACCATGATTGTTTTTACTAATGATATAAATGAAAATAAAATTTAAAATCAACCCAAAAAATATATAAAATTCATGTTTTCTTAAAACTGACCACTGAATACAAAAATTACAAAAAAAAAATCTATTGGATTCGTATTAATTATTTTAAAAGTAAGTTTGATAAATACCGTGATTGTTTTTACTAATGATATGAAAAAAATTAAAATCAACTCAAAAAACGAAATTGTTTTTGTATATAATAAAATTTAATAAATTAATATATCTTTATTAATTTATTAAAAAGTGTTTGGTGCATATCAATTAAAAAAATAAGTGTAATAAATAAGAAGTGGAAATGGAAATGGAAATGGAAATGAAATACAAATTAAATTTAAAATTAATTCAAAAATGAAATTATTTTTTTTATTTAGTGGTAAGTCAATAGTTCAACTTAAGCCGCTTAAAAAAGATAAAAATATAAATAAGTTAAAAGAAGATAGAAATTTGTAAAAAACAAATTATGATATTATATATTCATTATATTAGACAAAAGTAAGTATTTAGTTGATAAATAAGAAATATTTTTGTACAAAAATATAACAAAAGAATGCAAAAAATTTTAATTATCATTTAGCATCATTAGATCAAATGTAAACTCCCCCAATATGGGAAATTTTAGTTGTCTGAAAGTATTATCCTGTGCATAACATGTAGGTATTAGTAAGTGTGTATTTGCATTGCACATGGCAATTTATGGCAATTTTAGAGGAGGGTGGTGATGATAGTAATAAAATGATTCCACATTTTCAACATTTTATTTTTGTATATAATCACATTATATGGTATTAGGGATGTGCTCAAATGATTTTTACAAAATTTATTTATTTTTGTAAACTTTTTTGTATTATTGTATTTTTTTAATTTTTATTTTTTAATTATGTCATCAACGTTTAATATATTTGACTTAAAATCTTATAATTATTGTCCTATCACAAAAATGAGATTAAAACTTACTTCATTTTCACTTTTGGGTTAGTTTTAAATTTTGTATTTCATTACCATCATCAATAAAATAAAGTTCTATGTGAAATGTGATTAAATATTTTTAACACAATTTTTGCATTCTCTATAATTTTTTTGTATCTTTTATTATAATTATGATATTAAAGTTTGGCATATTTAACCCAAAAGTTGAACTGTTGATCCTGGAAAATAAATTTATTTTTGGGATAATGTTAAATTGGGTAAATTGTTTTTAGAGATTTGACTAAATGTATCCTTACTATTTGAAAATTGTCTGACGCTACCTCTTGATTTGGTGATTAGGTTTTACTAGTATTGTTTGGAATGGTTAAAATGTTCATTTTACCCTTTAACTCAAACTTAAGACGGAAAGTTAAATGTACCTTTTTATCCCTCATTTTAACGTATATGTGGGTTCACTCAGTTAAACATAATGCCCGGAGGCTGGAGCACCATTGCTATCGCTTATAACGGCGGTCGCTACAACTTACGAATGGCAGAGCTTTGCGGGAGCACTAAGGACACACAATCGGACGGCAATCTTTCCTTTCCCTCACCATTACTGGTTTTAATGGTCTATCCAGTTTTCCCTCGTTGATATAACGTTTTTTGTTCTTGCAGAGGAGAAATGAAGCTATATTTCTTCGAGAGGGGTTTTTGAATTTTTAGAAGCTCTCTTCTTCTCGAACAAGAGAAGAACAGAGTTACAGTGCTTGAAGCTCTGGTTTCTTGTTTGGGTCGGGTTTAGCTCTGCCATTGTCTTCTGCATCGACCCCCTCTGGCACCGACACCTTCATGGCAAGATCGACGATAGGTTGAAGATCTCAGAACTTTCAAACAAGTGCCCAGATCTGTTGAGTATCTCTCAGATCTGCAAAGAATCCATCTGGTTCATTGATCTCGGCGGAAAGCTCCGGTCGAAGGGGGATACGAGGTCTCGAGCACAACCAATGAGTGGGTAGTAGTGAAAAAGGGGTCGGAACTATACCTAAAAGCAAGCGAGCCGGTGAAATTCCAATTTGGAGTAGAGGATGTCGGTAATTATCCCCAATCCAGAGATTCCATCGAAGCAGAGGATTCCGATGCTTCTCCCTAGGTGTCGATTGTAGTTCGGTAGTGAGAGAGAGTGAGAAAGGGGTCGGAACTGTACCTTGTAGATCATAGTGCCACTGGTCCGAGAGAAAGCAAGTGAGCCGACGAGATTCTAATTCAGAGTAGAGGATGCTAGTGTTTATCCCCAATACAGAGATTCCATCAAAGCAGAGGATGCAAGTGCTTCTCCCTAGGTGATGTTGATGCTTCTCCCCAATCTATAGATTCCATCGGAGCAAAGGATGCTGTTGTTTCTATCGTTGCTATTGTGATTATGTTCTTTATAGAGAGAAATGAGAAGATTTGGACAAGATTATTTGATGATTTGGGCAGGGATTCTTGGGTGGTATCCACTGGTGCAGACTTGGTAGCCGAGTAACAATGGTTGTGCTGACTAAGACACTGTTCTAGAGGTTATTTTTTTCCCTTCCTACATCAGTGTTGGTGTTGGAGATTATCAACAATAGGTCGGTCCCTATCATGTTGAGGTTAATGACTGGTTCAACAGTAGAACCAATCTATACTCGATAATAGAGTTAGCATCATCTGCCCAAATCGAAAAGGGCATTTTTGAAAAAAWATATATATTAGGGATTTTTTAAAATATAACAATTACATTATGTGAATAATTTACCACGGAATGTCAATAGTAGGGAAAGTTTTAGGTAGTTTGTTAGAAATAATAAGGGTAGCGTTGGTCAATTTTCAAACTATAAGGGTACATTTAGTCAATTAACTAAAATGAAATTTAAGTTTTTAAATTTTGTATTTTATTTTCAACATCAATAAAAAGCAATTATTATTTATTATACATATACTTATTTAATATGATTAATATAAAAGATTAAAAATGTGTTTAATGTTTTTATAATTTTTAAACTTTTTTTGTAATTTTTGTATTTATTTATATTTTAAATGTTTTATTATTTAACTATGAGACCCATTTGATTTGGATAGTCAAATTACTTACCATCACAATGGAAGACCGGTGTCATTTTTGGGTTGGTTTTAAATATGAATTTTATATTATTAAAAGTATTGAATATAGATTTAATTAACAGAATTTATTTACTATAAAATAATAATAAAATTTATTAATGAAAAAAATTAATATATGATTTAATAAGAGAGAAAGGGAATAAATACCTTAAATAATAGTTAAAATTACTTTTATGTACTTAATAGTAAAGAAAGATATAGATTTGATTGGTGAAAGACTTTCCTCGGATCATGTCTGTTCCCATAGAATTAGATTGTTCTTACCTTACCCGTATCATAATGGAAAATTGAGTTTGATTTTAAAAGTAAAAATGTCCGACCTGCCGGATTCGAACCAGCGACCTAAGGATTTCTGTGCTACAACTACAGTCCTCCGCTCTACCAACTGAGCTAAGGTCGGATTTTGAACARATATTATTATTTTACTATATTAACTAATAGTTAATCTAAGGTTCCTGCTAGGCTCGCGATTCTCAGATGAGAATGCTCTGATCGATTATTTTAATGCTCTGATAACATCGGTTGTGTGTTTACCAATTTTAGAATTCGATGACATGCATATGCCTCTCGGGATCGGATTGGTTTGGATCCGAACCCACTTAACGTTTGTACCGAACCCACTTAAAATTAGTCTGTTTATGTCATCATACTTTTCCTTGCTTCGAGACCGGATCTGCTCCTAATATGGGGCGTCTCATACGCACATCCTATCATGCATTGGGAACATCTCCCGTATTTGTAAGTTATTTTTAACGGGAGATGTTTCCAATGCACGGTGGATGTGCATGTGACGCGCCCAAGTGTGAGGAGCAAATCTCGTTCCCTTCAAACCCTCTTCTTAATTTTCTGTTTTTTTTTATTTTTTTTTTTAAATTCCACATAATGACCCATTAAACCGATAAAGAAATCACATATGCTTAATTATTTCTAATAACCATAAAGAAAGAGGGATTTGCTTTTTAAATGTTTAGCCAAGTGCATTACTTTCCCCCACTTTCTCCTAAATTTTCTTTAATTCCTATTTATCTCTTAAATTATCTCTAATTTAATAGAGAGTTTCTCTCATAAACTATCTCTAATTCCTATTTATCCTCTCCCACACTTTTTATTTATATCTATCTAAATAAAATTTTAATTAGAAAAATTAGAACTATTTAAACGTTATAACAAAATTATATTCTAAATTTAAAACTTTTCCAAACCACAAAAAAATTAATAGATTTATTAGTATTATATTATTAATAATTCAATATTTTTACAAAATTCATGATGAAACTATGTAGTAACAATATAAATTATAATTTTATGAATTATTCAATTTAAATGTTATTCAAATAATAAAAAACTAACATTAAAAATTAAAACATTATTTAAATATTTCAATAACTAAAAATCTTAAATAAAAACATTAAAAATAGCTAAATAATATAACAAAATATTTAATATTACGTAATAACATTAAAATAAATAAAATTCAAATAATGAAATTTTTTAAATATTTTACATATTATTTAAATATTTATATTTATTAGTAATAATTTTACAATAATAGTTTATATTCATTATATATTTATATATATTGTATTTAATATTTATTTTTTTTATAAATATGCTTTTAATAATTATTTATAAATCTATTTTTTCTTTTGTTATTTAATAGAAAACTATCAATAATTATTAGGGATTAAACAACTATTATTTACCTTTTGAAATTTATTTTATCGTATTTATTGCAATTTTGTTATAAATTTATTTTTAATAATTATATGTTTTTTTTATAATTTATAGGTTAATAATTATTAGAGATTAAACTATTATTTAAGATTACACTATTTATTGACTAATTTAGTATATTTTTAGTATTTATTATATTTTTGTAATTATTTTGTTTTTATTATATTTTCATTATAAACTTATTTTCAATGACTGTATACGTTTGCTATAAATTTTCGATAATTATTAGAGATTAAACTATTGTTATTTATTAGAGATTAGACTATAAATTTAGTTGAAATTAGGAGTGTTCAATGACTGGTTCAGTTCAGTTGCAGGTTGTTTCACCAACCAAATCGATTTGGTGAAGTTCGTAGTTTGTCACTCGAAATCGATTGACCACTAGTGGAAAACCACCAACTCAGATTGTATCTATTTGGGTCTATTTTCGGTTTTGTTTGTTTGTTCAAGAGATTAAAACTTAAAAATTAACCTTAAATTTCATAAATTATAGTGATATTATTAAAAAATAAATTACAAAAATTAAGATATAAAATATTTTAGACTAAGAAATATGGGAACTTTCCTACTTTTCCGTATTAAAAATTAAAAATTAAATGTAAAATATAAAATATTAATATATATTTATTAAACCAAAGCCGATTTGAAATGCTAGAAAATCGGCCAACTCGGGTTGAATTTGATCGGATTGTTTATTAAAAAGTTAAAATATAAAACAATTATATACTCTTATGTATTTCTAGTGTTTAACTTTCACTTAACATGCCTCTCTTTGCTCATTTATCTCCACCCTGCATTTTCTTTGACTTTCTCTCATCTCCCCTTACCACCACTCCCATTAAGCCATATCACCCAATTACCTAAAAATATTCCTATAAGGCTATAATCTTTCTCCTAAAATATCTCATTTAAACCAATAGGAAAGTATCATATTGCCCCACTCCCAAATCAATTCCTAAAATGCATTAGTCCAATCTATATCCACTCTCCCTCATTTAAAATATTCATATTAATTATTAAATAGTTAAATATGGTTAATATTTAATCCCACCCATATTTAATGAGTATTAAATAGCGTTATTACCAAAAGTTAATAAATACGGTTAGTAAATTAYAAAAAATTAAATATTCTTATTAGTATGGTTAGTAAATTACCAAAAATTAATAAATATTGTTATTAATTAACTCGTTAACAACATTTTGTAGAAATTGAAAATTCTTTAACTAATTTCTATAAAATTGAGAATTATATTTAACAATCATCAAAAAGTATAAAATTTTAGTTATTGTTATTATTATAATTAATAACCAAATACAAATGGGGGGAACAAAATATTATAATGTTAGAAAATGAAATTATTAATTAATTTATATTAAAAAAATAAAAGATAAATTAGTGTAATTTTGTTAGTAAACTACCAAATAAAAATATATATTTAATAACAATTAAAGAAAATTCCTTAAATCCCCACAGTTACACAAATGTAATATATTTTTCAAAAATTTCCATAAAACTACATTTTCGTAAAATAACATTTTTGAAATTAAAATATATAAAGTATTTGAAAGTTTATTTAAAATGCATTAAATAACTATTGAAAATTATTAGAATATTTTGAAAATTTATGACATTTGATAGATTTTGGAAAACCATTGAAAAATAATGTAAATTTGATTGCAAATTATTAAAGATAAATGACCATGGGAAATGGAAAACTATAATTTGAACAAATAATTACACAAATTATTAAGATAAATTAGTATAATATTGGAAAAAAGAACTTATTGGTTAGCTTATATTAGAAATGATAAGATAAATTAGTATAGTTCTGTAAGTAAACCATTTAAAAAGAAAATAAATTGTTTAATAAAAATTTAAATAAATTTTCAAAATTACACAAATAAAATAAAATTTTCAATTTTTTCATAAAATTACATTTTTGAACATTAAAGCCAATTTAGTGTATTAGAAATTTACCATATGGTTGATACTCAATATATCATTTCTATCATCAAATTGAATATTGGATTGACGGGGATAGTGTTTTCAAAATTGGATCAAACCAGATGGTTAGACCGAAAAAATTGGGAACTGGATACCGTTTCACCTCAAAATCGCTTTTTGTCCAAAAACCATTTATTTGGTTAGCGAACCATTGACATATGCGGTTAAACCATCAACCCAACAACAGTTCTTGGCCGTTTTTGTTTTTCTAATTTTTTATTTTTTTTGTTAGAGCGGGTCATCCGTGGACCAAATAGTCGGACCATTCGACCCTAGAACAGTTCCGTTCGGACCAAATGGCCTCTCTATGTCTGTCGCTTCTCTCACGGTCTCTCTCCCGACCATGATCTCTATCCCTCTCATACTCCCTGCCCGCATCTCCGCCACTTCTATGCCTGTCTCTATCGCACCTTTCCGAACGAGATGACCTCTCCCGCTCATCCCATTCCCTTCTTTCGCCATTAAGTTCATCCGCTTTCGACCATTTAGTCCTAGCATTATCAATTTGATCTTCGTCGTCGTCGTCTTCCCTCCGTCGAGAACTTCTCCGAGCCTTCTCAATTGAATCCTTCTTCCCCGGATCGTTTCGACTTCCTGGATCTTCCACCACTTTTTCTAGATAATTGTACTCGTCAAAATCCATTTACCTGCTCAGCTCAGTTCAAACTCTCGAACTTGATTCAAATTCGATATTATATCCAAAYCCTAGAGTTGCAGACGAGAAAGATGCTGTAGTGAGCTGGTGTTGGCCGTCGAGATAACTGCCAAAAACTCCAATATCTTCCTACCAATCTCTCTGTAATGGAATCGGAGGTGAGAACATATGAGTTCGAAACTTCGAATTTGGGAACGAAACTCGAAAGTCGGAAAGACTCGAACAAAATTTTATCAGGATACATACAATCATAATATGGATGGAGGGAGAGAGAGAGATGGTCGATGGGAGAGAGGAAGAGAGAGGGAAAGAGGGAGAAAGTTGGTCAGAGGGAACTGAAGAGAGAGGGAAAGAGGGAGAGAGTTGGCCGGAGGGGGAGAGGGAACCGGAAGAGAGAGATATTCACACGCTCAAAAGTACTCGCACGTGAAGGCATTCATCTACTTGTACGAGTAGATTTCATTTTGCGCACACAGAAAGCAGGCATATATAAAATTTAACTTTCCATCTTAAATTTTTTTGGACTAAGTTAAGAAATTTATTCAATTTAGAACTAGCTCAAAAATGAATTTATTTTTCTATTTGGTGGTGGTTCAACCTTTTGACTTAAATGTGTCAACTTGGATATAATAATTATAATAAAAAATATAAAACACAAAAATTTACAAAAAATGCATAAATTGTGCAGAAAATATTTAAACACATCTCATGCTATATAGCTTAACTAGCCCAAAAAGTGAAGTTAAGTCTCATTTTTCATGATAAGCCAATAGTTACAAGCTTTTAAATAACATAATTAAAAAATAAAAATTAGAAAAAATAATAATATAAAAAACTTACAAAAATTTATAAAATGAATAGATTTTATAAAAATTGAAAACATCTCTAATACCATATATTTATTATATTAAACAAAAATAAATATGATTATATACAGAAATAAAGTGTTGAAAATTTAATCAATTTATTACTATATCACCATCCTGTGGTATTCACTTTTCAGGAAAAATACACATGCTTTACATTTGATCTAATGATTTAAATTATAATTAAATTTTTTTACATTCTTCTGTTATATTTCTGTATAAAAATAATTCTTATTTATCAACTATCATACTTACTTTTGTCTAATATATTATTATAAATATACCCAAATGTTTTCTACAAATTCAAGAATTATTGACTTGCCACTAAATAAAAAATAATAATTTAATTTATTGGATTAATTTTAAATTTAATTTGTATTTGATTTCCACTTTTTATTTACTACACTTATTTTTTAATTGATATGTACCAATCACTTTTTAATAAATTAATATAAATATATTAATTTATTAAATTTTGTTGTGTAAAAAAGCATTTTCATTTTTTGAGTTGATTTTAAATTTTGTTTTCATTTATATCATTAGTAAAATCAATCATGGTATTTATCAAACTTACTTTTAAAATAATTAATATGAAACATTAGAGATATATGTCGAATAGATTTTTTTTTGTATTCACTTATCAGTTTTAAGAAAACATGAATTTTATATTATAGTAGAATATATTTTTTTGGGTTGATTTTAAATTTTATTTTCAATTATATCATTAGTAAAAACAATCATGGTGTTTATCAGTTTAAAGAAAAAATGAATTTTATATTATAGTAGAATATGAGAAAAATATCCTTAAATATAAAATATAATAAGAAATAATTAATTTTTTTCAGAAAAAATGAAATTAAATTCATACCATAGAATGAGGCAAACAGCACTAATTTCAATACCCTCAGAATTAAAGAGACCAAAGTGAACAAACTTTTCACTTTATTCATTTTTTCAGTATGAGTTTGGATCTCCTGCTCACAAGAACCCTGCCCACATTTATTATAACCACACATGAAGAACATCTCATCCTTTGCATAGTATTATACAGGGGGAGATGTTCCCAAATAAGGGAGATAGTGTATTGTGGGTAGACGTGAACAGGAGATCCGAACTCAATATGTGTCGTCCCAACACATTATATTATTATAGGGAGAATAGAGAAAAAAACTCAAAACACATTATTTAAAAAGGGTGAGGACGTGAGGTGGATGATCATGAAACACCCGACAAACTAAAGATATAGATATTACCACGTAAACATACATGTAGATGACTCGACCGTACGTTTAACGGAAAGTCCCGCTGGCCCCGTATCCGGTCGCATTGTTTCCGCCACTACCGCCACCCACTCCAGCTCCACTGCTACCGGTCCCATGTTGGTTCCACTGGGAGGTGCCAAAGTGTCTTCTAGGACTCCTCTCCATCAAAAAGTACCTCCAGAAGAGCTTGATTAATCACTCAGCTTCCGGGGGAGGCACTAAAATAAGCAGTTTTGACTGTGAACTGGCTTGACTCATTCCCTATCCAAATGGGTTTATCATCCCATGAGACTATGGGTGGTCTGATTTGAAGGATTTTTCTCTGCAACCTCATCATAGAACAGGTGCTGAACATTCAAAGCCAACTTAAACATGCCTTGTTTACATTGGAAGAAAAAAAGATGCCGGTTGATTAATATTGATGTAAAAGATGCATATACAGTATTCCATTCTATGACATTGAGAGAGAAAAAAAAATGCAAAATACCATTAGTGTCGAAAAAGTTCAGAACTAAGGCCATGTTTCGTTTGTGGGAGTAGGGGTCTGGAATCAGAATCCAACTGTTTGGTTGGATAGAATCGGAATCCCATTTCCATTATTGTTATAATGGCATTCTCCCATTTAAGTGAATAGTCATTCCTTGCCTCTCCCATGGAAATGAAATCCCATCCCTTATGATTTTAATTCCCATTTCTATTCCTGTCTGAACCAAACAGATTATGGAAATGGACCATTCCAATTCTGATTCCTAAGAATTTTAATTCCGATTCCGACTACAAATCAAAGGAACCCTAATATGTCCGGCCAAGCTTCATTTCATTTTGCGAATAAATAAATGTATATGTTTTTCAAGAAACAGAGAGTACTCTGTTATTAGTTTTTTCGTTTCTTCAGGGACCATACGCTGATACATATACACAGTTGTTGGATGCCACCTGTTGGAAGAACATTTGGGCATTTCGTGAGTACTCTGGATGGCCTTCTACATGGGAGAAACCTCTCATTACTGGGTTTTGAGCTTTTGTTCTGTTTTTTTTTTTTTGTCATAGAATTCGGGGCAATATTGGTATTATGAAAGTATTTGGAATGAGAAAAACCTCTAGTTCGTTTTTTTTTTCGCTTTTCACTGTTAAAGCGTCATAAATCATAATCAGAATCCAAAAATTGAAGAGATTAGTTTGACAGTAATATGAATTAGGTAGATGATACTAATCAAACATCTTAATACAGTAATATGAATTAGGGAGCGATACTGTTATGCTAAATTGGATTCAGTCCTTACACCGTGTTAACAGTCACTTGCAGCTGTGCATTGAGAATATCTCTATAAATAAAAATATATAAAGATGGAGATGCTTTCAACTCACAGCTGCAAAAGGCTGTGAAGATGGTGTAAGAATGCTATTGGTAAGACTGAATCCGGCCTCTTGTCATGCAGTTCAGTTAAAAGCCCAACTGTTTTCAATTCACAATTCTCTCTCTCTTGCTTTTTTTTTTTTCAGATTACAAGAATGCCACTTTCTCTTCTACCAACTCTCTCTCTCTCTCTTTTACTTACAAATTACAAGAATGTCATATTTCTCTCTCTTGCCATCTCTCTCCTTATAAATTACAAAAATGCCACACTCTCTCTCTCCAACTGAGGGAGACCTCAGCTCGGCATTTCAGCTGCTAGGAAACCTGCAATCAAAGGTAGTCGAGTTCGAGTTGAGTCGAGCTCAAACTTCTGAGCTCAAGCTCAAGTTTTTAATTCGAATTGAGCTTGAGCTAGACAACACCTTGACCATTGAGGGAGACCTCGGCTCAACACCTTGGTCACTGAGGGAGATCTCGGCTTAGCACCTCGACAATTGAGGGAGACCTTAGCTCGACACTTTGTCAACTAAGGGAGACCTTAGCTCAACACCTTGCCTGCTAGGGAAACCTCAGCTCGACACTTAAGCAGCTAAGGGAGATCTCGATTAGGAACCTTGGCAATTGAGGGAGACTTCGGCTCGGCACCTCGGCTGCTTGAGAGACCTGCAATCAAAGGTAGTCGAGCTCGAACTTCTGAGCTTTTGACTCGAGCTCAAGTTTCTAATTCGAATTGAGCTCGAGCCTGATAGTTTATGAGCGAGTCCCTACAACGTAGGGCCCCCTTCGCTAGTATATGCTTATAGTAATATTTAAGGGTCCACAGATTGCATAGACAGAGAACAAATAAAAGAGAGAGAGTATCATTTTTGTATAAGGAGAGAGAGATGGCAAGAGAGAGAGAGATGACATTCTTGTAATTTGTAAGTAAAAGAAAGAGAGAGAGAGTTGGTAGGAGAGAGAAGAGTGACATTCTTATAATTTCTAAGAAAAAAAGACAAAAAATACTTTTAAATTTCATTTCCCTCATCCTCAAGCCTTCTTACTTTGAGCTTAATATATTTATATAGATTTCCGTCATCCATTCATATAAGATTTTTGGGCTACTTAAATAAGTGGTAATAACTAATAATTAGTATAGACATCTCATTTGAAATTGCACAGTGATTGCACAAAACAACAACAACAAAAATAAATAAATAAATAAAAAGAAAAAGAGATAGATGTACCTTATACTGCTATACAAGGTCTAACTTGGGTTGAAAACGTAGATTGATTATTCCCACATTGGTAACGGGATTAAGAAGTAGAAACTTCCCCAAGGCTTCGAAGCTATCGGCTTTTCCAAAAATTGAATTGTGATAAGGTCTGTTGTAATTTTTTATTGCTTTTAATATGTTTTGGATAATATTTTAGGAATGTATGCACAGAAATTATCATGTATTATGAAACTCCTTTTTTAGTATGATTTCAGAACGGTGTAGCATTACATATGTGTGGTTTGTCTGTTCCATTGAATGCCTTTTAATTCTTTTTTTTTTTTCCTATGTACCGACAATAACACAATTTTTCTTTAATGAAAAGGGAAAATATGGAAAACTATGAAAGCAAAGAAAGATTTGGGATGGCACATGATGAAAGAGAAATCACATGGTATATAGAAAGGATACCTCTCCATTTAGTATTGTCTGCAGGCTCAAGCAACCATGATGTTGATCTGAGTGGAGAAGTTCAATCAACAGAGAATTGGACACAAAGGTGCAGGTCAGGAACTCAGGATAGTCCACTCATTCCTGATATAAAACATTCACATTCTTGAAACGTGTTGTCTGAGATTTCTCTAGGTGAACTGAAAACTTTGATCTTCTCAATAACCTATTTCATAAAATGAAGCCTATTATTTATAACTTCTCATTTTTTTCTTCCAACCTCCAAAATCATCAAGAGGCAAACATTGCAAGGAATGGTGAGACTCTAAAGTTGGAAGAAGCTGGTAGTTGCTCAGTGGAACACCTAAGAAACACAAAGAAGGTGCAGGCAATGGATAGCAAATCAGGGAAGTTGCTTTGCAATGGACAAAGGGACGGTTGGGCTCATCATCAGCTTTACATATTACAAAAGTTGAAATATGGCTTTGTGTTCCTTCTCTGAATCAGATTGGATGTATTGAACATTTTGATCACAACCATTGAGACTAAGGCCTTGATTAAAGGTAGTAGAGCTCCAAGTATTCCTTTGTTGCAAAGTGAAGGATCTTATGTCTGAAGGCTTTGAAGAAAAAATCTGACAGGAAATGGAAGGCAGTAAGACTTGAAGATAAAATTCTACTTGGACTCAAATGTAATAACAATGATTACCAGTAAGAGTTTACAGTGTCTTCTTCCCTTTTTTTAGACTGTTTGCCTTAAATTCAACTAGATATTGGTGGATCTTTTGAGTAAATCCACCAAATCTGTAGGGGTTTAATGTGATGCCCATGGAGCATTACTTATCTATGGGGGTGAGAAAATCCTTGGAACTTGGTTCCTTCTGCATGTTTGTTCTTCTAATATTTTCTGTTGTGCAAAATGAGAAGTGAACATGCAAGCTGTAGTCCTTTCTTACTAGAAGAATCTGCTCAGGGTGCTATCCACATTTTAGATACTTATTCTCATCTGTCCCATGCTTTTAACCTTCATTGCTTCTCACCACTAATCCACTATGCGTTACTGTTGTTACTTTGATAACTATTTTTATTATAGGAAGACTATGCTCAGGATGCCATCTGCATTTTAGATCTTGTTCCCCATCCGACCCATACTTTAAATTTCATTGATTCTCAATTTCTCACAACTACATGTTACAATTTTTACTTCGATAACTACTACTTGACATAATCGATGTTATTAACTGGTTGAGGATACAACCCCAAAATAGAGTGAAGTATATATAACCAACCCAAATGGTTAGCTGAAGCACTGCTGGTTGATTGTTTCTACTCTATTTACTTATCAATCTTGTTAAAGTCAGACTACTGGAAATATGAATGTTTACCTTCTTTTACCAAAACAAAAAGAAGAATATGCACCTGTTATGTTTTAATAGTTGAACATTAACTGCTGCAATCAGTACTAAATCATTTTTTTTTTTATCTGTAGGAGTGTAGGGTCCATCATGGTATTCAGGAGACTTACATTCCTCATATTTCATAGACTATATATCAATTGGGAAATTCATGAAAATTGTTGGAGAAATATTGAAACTTTCATTAATGTTCCTGTAGGAGTTATACACTTGGGACTCCTCATTGTCCCTTTGTTTGAGCACTGATTTACATTGCTTTCTTTATTTCCTCCTGATGGGATTCCTTTTTGGGATTATCCTGTGTTTGCCTCTTTGGCCCCAAGGTCTTGGGTGCTTTCACTTGATGACCTTAAGGAGTTTCTTAGATTTCTTTTCTGTTGAAGGAAAAATTAGGAAAGCTCTATTTTTAATTGGGGCTGTAGTTGTCGTTTTTTTTTTTTTTGGGTAGAAAGGCTAATAGTTGGCTGGCATGTATTTACATGCATTACCTATTGATTGGTATCCTTATTCCCAATCTTTTAAGTAACTGAACTGACTGAACCCTTTGATCAGAGTGGTTCTGAGATCCTCCAATTCTATTTCTGACAGTTAATGGGAGTGAGAGTGATGATGGATGATCTTTTTGTAACCTAACATTCCAATCTAGATGTATAACGAGCCTCTTGTTATGGTTTGGCTGCCATCGCCATCGTCACTTCTTTGATTACCCAGCGGCTCCTGCAATAAGGCCTTTCCTATATTATTATCTTTATTATACCTGTTCTCAATTTAGCGGTCTTAAACAAAAGGTTTCTGTCAATTTTATGAGTTTCTTTTCTCGCCTTTCTCTTTCTGCTTATTCAGTTAAGTGTCTTAATTCATGCAGGAGATTTAAAGAGAAGAAAGAAGTGGTGGAGCCTGAAGCTGATCCAGAAAGGGATCAGAGGACTGTTTTTGCTTACCAGGTGGGTGGCACATGTACTGTTTCTTTGTTATTCCCTCTGCAACCATCTTGACGTGAGGTTCTCATCACTATTATTAGACATAAATTTTAATTTTTTTTAAATAATTTTTTCTCTAAGCTTATCAACTTCTTTTTTATCTATACAATAATTTAACTTCTCAAGGCCCCTCCGCTGGTTTTCCATTATTATACGGGAAAGGTAAGAAAAACCTATGGGAAAAGACATGATCTGAGGAAAGTCTTTCACCAATCAAATCTATATCTTTCTTTACTATTATGCACATAAAAGTATTTTTAACTATTATTTTACAACAAATAAATTATGTCAATTAAATTTATATTCAATACTTTTATAGTAATATAAAACCAATCCAAAAATGACATTAGTCTTCCATCCATTGTGGTAATTGGGCCATCCAAGTCAAATGGATCAACCTACGATGTCATATTTAAATAATAAAACTTTTAAAATATAAATAGGCACATCTCTAATATTTTATATAAATCATATTAAATAAATATATGTATAGTAAATAATAATTGTTTTTATTGATATTAGAAATGAAATACAAAATTTAAAAGCTTAAATTTCTTAAACTATCCTTATATTTTAGCTAATTGACTAAACTTAACTTTATTGTTTGAAAATTAACTATCGCTACAAACTACATAAAACTTCCCCTACTGTTAACATTCCATTGTAAACTGTTCACAGGACATATCACGTAATTATTAAATTTTCGAAAATCCTTAATATACCTTTTTTATGGTCGAAAATGCCTTTTTTGGTTTAGGCAGATGGTGCTAACTCTATTCTGGAGAGTAGACCAGGTAGACTGGTTCTACTGTTGAACCAATCACCGACATTAACACGACAGGGACCAACCTATTGTTGGTTATCTTCGACAACAGCGAAGACGAACCTTGAAGGAGAAGTAGCAGCGTCCTATGCTCCGATGGAATCTCCGGATTGGGGAGAAGCACCAACATCCTCTGCTGTAGATTGGAATCTCGTCAACTCACTTGCTTTTTCTCGGACCAACGGCACTACGATCTACAAGTACAATTCCGATCCCTCTCTCACTCTCTCACTGATAAGCATTGACATCCTCTGCTTCCGATTGGAATTTCGCCGACTCGCTTGCTTTCTCTCAAACCAATAGCATTATGATCTGCAAGGTCCAGTTCCGGTCCCCTCTCACAATTGCCCACTCATTGGTTGTGCTCGAGACCTCGTATCCCCCTCCAACCGGAGCTTTAGCCGAGATCAATGGACCAGATGGGTTCTTTGTAGATCTGAGAGATACTCAGAAGATCCGGGCACTTGATCGAAAGTTCTGAGATCTCCAACCTATCGCTAATCTTGCCACGAAGGTGCAGTGCCGGAGGGGGTCGATGAAGAAGACGGTGGCGGAGATAAACCGAACCCCAATGACAAAAACCAGAGCTTCAAGCACTGTAGCTCTGTTCTCTTGTTTGAGAAGAAGAGAGATTTTAAAAATTCAAAAACCTTTACTTCTCGAAGAAACAAAGCTTGGTTTTTCCTATGCAAGACATAAAAACGTTGTATATTAATGAGGGTAGAAATGGAGAGACTACTGAAACCAATAATGGTGAGGGAAAGAAAAGATTGTCGCCCGATTTTGTGTCCTTAGTGCTCTCACCAAAGCTCTGTCGTTTGTAACTTGCAGCAACTACCGTTATAGGCGATTGCAATGGTGCTCCGGACATTCTACTTAATTGAGTGAACCCGCACATACGCAGTAAAATGAAGTAAATCTAACTGATCAAATAGTTAGATAGGTTGAGCTTGATTAAAAGTAAAAGTATCCGACCTGCCGGATTCGAACCAGCGACCTAAGGATTTCTGTTTACCAACTACAGTCCTCCGCTCTACCAACTGAGCTAAGGTCGGATTTTGTTTAAATATATTAACTCTAATATTTAATCTAAGATTGCTACAATCCGAATGTGATTCTCGAATGAGAATGCTCTGATCGATTTTTTTAAATGCTCTGATAACATTTATAGTTGTGTGTTCACCAAGTTTAAAATTTGATGGCATCAAAATGTCAAATAATCTTTTAATTGACATTGCGCAGATTTGTCAATTTTTGTATAGATAAATATGCCTCTCGGGATTTAGGTGCGGGTGGGGGATTAGTTTGGATCCAAACCCACTTAACGTTTATATCGAATGAGTGATCCTTGAAACAACAATGTTCGGGTTGTGGATGAGCTGGCTTTGGACGCCATGTGGCCGCCTTGTCACCTTGGCCATGTTAGTGCTATAATACTCCGTGACCTATTTTATCATCTCAGCCACGTCACCACTGTGTTATATGGATAAGCGCGGCCGAGACAAGAGATAGGATGGGGACAACCCCACTGGGGATTAGGTCTTATCCTGAAGACCTCGATGGTTAACCTCATCCCAACAACCCCGAAAACCTCATCCAACTAGGACATAGATCTTTGACTATAAAAAGATACCCCCCGGTCAAGGTAAGGGATCAAACTCTTAACTCTCACATCATTACTCTGCTCGGACCAGCATTGATCTCCAACTGCTCGGCCCAACTCCCTTTGCTTTCTACTGACTTGAGCGCCGAAGTATCTACCCAGGGATAACTCCTTAGGCCTCTGATCTCCTTCTTGACTACAGACCTTGGAGCGCGGCTTCATCCTTTCACCTTGACTCCGCCCAGCTGGCAAGGATAATCTGAGTGCGACCTCGGTTCTTGCACCACCTAGGATCGGTCCTTGTCTGCCAATTCAGTATTCCACGGGTCCTCATCGCAGATAATGGAGCACAGTTCACTGACCGGAAGTTCGAAGCCCTCTATACCGACTTGAAGATCGACCACCGGACTACCGTCGTGCACCGACCTTAAAGCAATGGGCATACTGAAGTGACCAACCGAACCCTATTGCACAACCTAAAGACTAGACTTGATCAAGGCAAGGGAAGGTGGGTCAAGGAGTTGTTGAGCATTCTCTGGGCATACAAAAGTACTCCGTAGATGACTACTAGAGAAACAACCTTCAGTCGAACCTACAGGGCTGAAGCCATGATACCCGTGGAGATAGGCCCGCTAACCCTCCATACTGAGTTTTACGATGATGAGCAGAACGACGAGGACCTCCGCACAGAATTAGACCTGGTGGAGGAAGCACGGGACTGAGCACACATCAGGATGGTAGCACAGCAATAGAAGATGGCCAAATACTATGACTCCAAAGTTTGAAGAAGGGAGTTCAAAACTGGTGATCTCGTCCTCCGCAAAGTCATAGAGCCCGCCCCAAGAGAAGGTGAGCTCGGACCCAACTGGGAAGGACCATACAGAGTCACTAGATTTCTCGGACTCGGTACCTACAGACTAAGAGACCTCGACGACAAACCCATATAAAGGAGTTAAAATACTGGGAATCTTTGAATGTATTATCAATAACTCAATATCAATCAAGAGATTCTTTTCCCTACAAGATGGTTGTTTGACACAGATTGCATGGCATGTACCGCACACACACACACACACACACACTGCACACACTACACACACACGCTGCACACCGCACATACCCGACACATACCACACAACACATCTCAATGGCTAGAACACCTACACACTAACCTGGCTGATCACTAAATGGCCAGGGCCTCCAACACATAGTTCGATAGCATTTAGCCAACCAAGCAAACTGAGTCGGTTGTCAACGGCTAGAGCCTAAAGCGGAGAAGAACGCTCTCGCCTCCAAAGGCCAAAGAGTAGTCATCGAACTCTGCACACCCTATTGATAGATTGTCAAAGAAGAGCTAGCTGAGGAACGATAACCCACAAAGAGCCAAAAGCCCCCGAGACCGGTAACTGAGCATCCCTCCAAAAGATGAGAGCTCGAACAATACTTCGGCCAAAAGCCAGAGACCAAAGATCTCGGCCACAACTGACCTTGGTCATGATAAGACCGAAGCCCACAACTACAAAGAAAAAAAAAGAGCCAAAGAAAGGAGGCAACTCACAAGATTGGAACCAAAAGACGTATTCTATTAATTAATCGAAGTTCTATAGGTAGCTTGGAGCTCGACATACCGAGCTATTCACATCATAGCCAAAAAAATCAAGGAACAACAACATCAGCAGAGTAGAGCAAAAAACCAAACAAGCGACATCAGCGGCAAACAAGCACTTCAATCCTCGATAGGACGGTCCTCGGCCTCCTCATTCTCCTCAGGCACGTTCACAGGGGTGTTATCCTCAGGAGTGGTGGCATCATAAGGACCCCAGCCTTGCGTGACCTCAGCAAAGTCTGGGAAGTGGTGCAACGCCCTATTCTGAAAAAGGTTGAACCCCATCTCAAAGGAACACGCGGTGACGTCGTCCATTTCGTGTTGATATTCCACTGAGCCCCGAAATTAAGCAACCACTTGAGCCTCCCGGTTAGCAGCCTCCTTCTTCATATGCTCCCGCTCATCCTTTAGCTCGCTAATGCGCTTCTTCAGATTGTGAATGATGTTCGACCACTCATCAATCATGTGCTTCAACTCGGCCACCTCCCTCTCCAGCGGACCATTTGTTCACCAGCTGCCTCGATCTCGGCCAACTGAGCTATTAGACCCACAAGCTCGGTGTGCTTAGAGTCGTAGAGGCACCGCAATGCCTAGAGGTGGTCAACCACTGCAACCGCCGAACAAGCACTCTACAAAAGGAACCGTGTTAGTATGATCAACTTCAACCAAACAAGAAAGTAAGAATAAGCATGGACTTACTGAAGCAACTTGGTGAAGGAGCAAGCACTCCAGGGCACCACTTGTTGTTTCCGCGGCCTCTCACCGAATGGCCAGCGTCATGATTCCGTGGAGAAGCTGTTCAGGTACAACCTCCGTCATGTGCCCATCCCCAAAGCGAATAGTCAACTACAGCATGTGAAGAGCTGAGCTGCTGCCCTTAGGCACGTTTAATTGCGTCTATAGCTGCTTGTTGTGTGATTTATGCACAGTTAATTCAGGCAAGTGTACCTTAGTCAAATGTGCATATAATGATGAGAAAAGTGTCGATCCCATAGAGACTAGATCACAGTACCAAATCAATTTTAAACTAACCTAAGTTGAACTCGTGAATCAATTGAATGAATAAAAACTAAAAGAGTTAATGCAAATCCAAGAACTTAATAAAAAATGAATTGATGGATGAATGCAGCTAGGGTTTAGATTTCATTAAATCAAGGTTATATAATTATCTATTTAATCCAACTCAAGACCGAAATTACCCTAAGATATATTAAAGTTACTTGCATATGATGGTGGATTTCCCTAAATTAATTAATAAGCTTTCTCAAGTCATATTAATCCTTTATTAATCCAATTCTACCATCAAATTTCTAAGTGGTTGTCAAAAGTAAAAATAAGCATTAATTTCTTTGGAAACCTCTAATCGTAGAAGGGGATTTGACTCACTAAGCTTCCTTGATTCCCACAAATGAGTTAATCATCTTTCGATATCATAGTCTATCATGCGACTTTTATTACCTAGGGTTCTAATTCATAACAATCATTTGGTCAGTCATGCATGAATCATCAAATCATTAAAAGATTGGCCAATTCTTTTAAAGCATTGAGCATAGCAATAAAAAATTTCTCATGCAAATAATAAAGGTCTTGAATTTAATTAAACAAATAACTATATAATCTTAAGATCAAAATCCATCTAAACCCTAGCTAAGAGAATTTAGCTAAACATCATTAAATTCAACATACTCAAAAAAATTAAAGGGGAAACATAGCAAGAACACATCAAAGAATGGATAGAATAACAAGAACACTTTAGCCTTTGAAGGTAGAATACAAGTGTAGCAACTAAGCCTTTCTCCCTCTTGAATTTGGATTCTTCCTCTCCTCTCGCGTGCTGAAATTGCTTCCTCTTCTCTTTTGATGTGCTGAGACTACTTCATCTTCTCTTCTCTGTTGAATTTTCTCTAAGGATGTGCCCCTTTGCCTTGAGTCTATGGTCCTTTTTATAGTGCAGTTTCCCCTCAATTGCTTCTCAATGCAGACTCCTAATTCAACACAAATTAGGTCTCTTAGTCTTTATCTCAATTGAATTCCTATCTCTTCTGCACTGCCAACTACCAGACCCGAAACTTGTAGTTCGAATTGCACTTGGTTAGCGGTGGAATTAGATTGAGTGATAAACACCAGAGTTGTAGTCCTATCTCTTATCTTTAATTAGCCGTTTGAATCACCTCAATCCGAGTTATAGAAAGAAAGTTATACCCAAACTACGGGAACTATATCAAAATAGAAAATTTCACGATTTTTATGCATACATATCAAATCCAATTTCAATGGATTCTCTCCATCATGTCTACATCATGGAGCATCATTGCTGCATTGTCCCTCCTCTCTGATTATCTTGATCAATTAAATCGAACTCCTCCTTAAAATTGCACAATTAAGCTCCAAATCATCTTGCAAGACAATTTCATCATAATTTGTGCAATACCATGCTAATTCCAAAAGCATTATTACCCAAAATCATCAAGTTAGAGGTATGAAAATATGTACAAATGTAGGCTTATCACCGCTCTCTCCTCCTCGGTAAGTCGGGCCAGCATAGGCTGCGGCACTTTAGTCCTTAGATCCCGTAGCACGGCAGGAAGAGGCGTACATCTAGGGTAACGCACAAAGGAGAATCCTCCTTCTAGTGCTTCATCGAGGACGGGCCCCTGACAAGCACTTTAATGTGCCTCCTCGCCGGGAAGTAGTAGTATTCTTGCTGGTGGTGCTTCAGTTGGAGGAAGTAGGAAACCATCCCTAGGGTAAGCTTGAGATTGTGGATAAAACAGTAGGACATCAACCCGATTAGGAACCTAAAGGAGTTCGGCATCAACTGCATTGGCAGCACTCAATACCAGTCAAACACTTCGGCCATCCCCTCGTGCAATGGGATCCTCGATCCAAACTCTAGGCTCTTATCATACACACAAAGCTCGCTTGACCAAGCATCTGTGGGCCTCTCACCAGCCCTCAAACACCTAAGTTCGTACTCCTTAGGAATGTAGTATAAAGCCCGTATTCGAGCCATATCCCCAAGGTTCAAGCAACAAGGAGTGGTCCCAAATCTGTGGCCAGCCCGCGGAGGAAGCTCGACCTCCATAGACGATGCCATATGGATAAGCGTGACCGAGACATGAGATAGGATGGGGACAACCCTACTAGGGATTAGGTCTTATCTCGAAGACCTCGATGGTTAACCTCATCCCGACAACCACGGAAACCTCATCCTACCAGGACATGGATTTTTGGCTATAAAAAGGTACCTTCCGCTCAATGTAAGGGATCTAACTCTTAACTCCCACACCGTTACTCTGCTCGGCCCGGCTCCCTTTGCTTTCTATTGACTGACTGCAGATCTTGGAGCGCAACTTCGTCTTTCCACCTCGGCTCCACCCAGCTGGCAAGGATCATCTGACTACGACCTCAGTTCTTGCACCACCTAGGATCGAGCAACATCAAACAATATTAAATAAATTAGGGTTAGAATGCTCAATAGTAGCAGAATTTGAGATCACATCAGCACATCTTGCTATGCATTGGGAACATCTCTCGTATGTCATCGAGATATGTTCTCTATACACAACTGGGATGTGCTTATGTGAACTCGTAGAATTTAGTTGGGCTTTTAACTGAGTTGCATGACAAGAGGCCGGATTCAGCATTCATAATAGCATCTTTACACCGTTTTCATAGCCTTTTGCAGTTGTGTATTGAAAAYATCTCCATCTTTACATATTTTTATTTATAGAGAAATATTCTCAATGCACAACTGTAAGTGACTGTTAACACGGTGTGAGGTGCAATTTGGCATAGTATCATCTCCCTAATTCATATTACTGTGTTAAGATGTTTGATTAGTATCGTCTACCTAATTCATATTACTGTCAAATTGATTTGTTCAATTTTTGGATTTTGATTATGAAGCTATAACAGTGAAAAGAAAAAAAAATCATTGGTCCCTCTCTATAATACATAAATAGTTGTCATTTATTCAATAGTGTTTGTTAATATGGAGGGTGTTTGGAACCGTGGGCATTTATTCAATAAATACTGCCACATAGGTGTCACTTCAGCAGATCCCCTCTCGTGCTCTTTTGTATGCATCAAGGATAATAAAAAGTGACTTCAGTTTCTGTGTATACTTGTTGTTTGGGGAAGTTATTTTTTAAAGTTTTCCCCAACGGTTTGGCGTTTTTTCACTGTTATGCTGATGTAGTGCCTAGTGGCACTTAGTTGTCATAAATGGTTGTAATTATTACATTTCTCGGTTTTGCAAGCAAATAAAGTACAAACATTAAATGAAAAAGCGTAAACAGAACCAAACACATACATGATGCCTAAGCTTGAATTGTAGACTACTACTGTTTCGTTTCAACTAGGGGTGTCAATTGGACTGGACTTGGTCCAATCCGATTCAATCCAATGTAAGTCCATTATAAATGGACCAGGTCCAATCCAATCCAATGAATGTTTTGGACCAATTTGGACCTGTCCAATTCAATGTCTGGACTATTCAATTTGTTCAATGAATTTTGATTTAGATTGGTTTCAATTCAAACCCGGTCCATTGACACATACACTCTTACCGTATCTCAATAGACTAGGTATTGGCTTAACCCAACCTAATTTAATATAAATTTGTTACAGATGGACCAGATCCAATCCAATCTAATAAATATTTTGGACCAGATTGGTCCAATCTAATATATCTTATTGGTCCATCCAATTCGTCCAAATTGATTTTAGACTGAACGGGTCCAATCCAAAACCGGTTCATAGATAATTGATAAGAGAAACATTTTGACAAAAGAAAGAGTAATATTTTATTATTATTTCAAGGGTCAATTGTTTATACATTCGCGAAACTATTTATATATACTTGAAACTTCCAAAAACAAATTATAGATGTCTTGTTGGCCAGCCCCGCATAATATAAATAGGACACCATTAGTGCACCATTTCGAGCCCTTAATACCTTACTCCAAAAACTTTCATAATACCAATATTGCCTTAAATTCTATGACAGAAAAAAAAAAGAAGTCGAGCTCAAAAGGTTTCTCCCACGTAGGAGGCCACCACAGTACTCACGAAATGCCCAAATGTTCTTCCAACAGTCGTCGGCATCCCACAACTGTATATGGGTATGTACCTGAAAAAACGAAAAAACTATTAACGGAATACTCTCTGTTTCTTGAAAAACATATACATTTATTTATTCGCAAAATGAAATGAAGCTTGGCCGGAGACTTTAGGGTCCGTTTGATTTGCAGTCGGAATCAGAACCGGAATTGGAATTAAAATCGAAATGATCCATTCCTATAATCTGTTTGATTCAAACAGGAATGAGAATGGAAAATAAAATTAGCAGAAATGGGAATAGGATTCTAATTCTATCCAACCAAACAGTTGGATTCCCATTCCAGACCCCTATTCCCACAAACCAAACAGGGCCTTAGTTCTGAACTTTTTCGACATTAATGGTATTTTGCATTTTTTTTTTCTCAATGTCATAGAATGGAATGTACTGTATATGCATATTTTACATCAATATTAATCAACTGGCATTTTTTTCTTGCAATGTCAACAAGGCATGTTGAAGTTGGTTTTGAATGTTCAGTACCTATTCTATGATGAGGTTGCAGAAAAAAAAAATCCTTCAAATCAGACTACCCATAGTCTCATGGGATGATAAACCCATTTGGATAGGGAATGAGTCAGGCCAGTTCACAGTCAAAACTGCTTATTCTATTGCCTCCCCCGGGAGCATAGTGATTAATCAAGCTCTTCTGGAGGTACTTTTGATGGAGAGGAGTCCTAGAAGACACTTTGGCACCTCCCAGTGGAACAAAAAATTAAAGGGGTTTTTAATGTTCAGTCCACTCCTAGAATTTTTAGCTCCACCGTACAGGTGGGGTAGGTGTCAGCTTGGAATTGATGCCAATTCACGAGTGGATATGCATGTTATAGGTAGATCTGTTTATAAATTGGAATTGTTGTAGGTCTGCACTTCAAATCAGAATTCTGGGGGAGTATAGTCTAAAAATACCAAAATTTAAATATTTTCTTTGGAGATGCTACAGTAACAAACTTGTTGTGAATGAAAACCTTTAAAAGAGGGGAAGATCTGCAATCTCCCTTGTGTCTCAAATGTGAAAGTGAATCAGTAATTAGGCCTGTAAATGGTATTTGAAAATCTGAATTCGAGTCCGAGATTTGGCATAATCAAATCAAATTTGGATAGTTCAAATCGGATATTCGGTCGAATTCGAATATCATTTTTTTAGCGATTAAATTATCGGATCGAATTTGGATATGCATTGATCCGATCCGATAAATATCCGAACCGATTATATATATACTAATATATTATATAATATATATTATATTATTATATAATATAAAGATTAAAAAAAATAACTAATGACTTTATGAATAATGAGTTCAAAAATCTCAAAATCGAACTCTTTCATTCAAACAAACTTGAACCTCCTTACCATCTCTCTCTCATCTTCTCAAAACCCTAAAGTAAAAGTGTAAAACCCTAACCCTTCGACCTCCGTCACTCCATTCACCATTGTCAGACACCACCCAAGCAACCACCATCGGTCCGCCACCAGTCATCGCCATCGTCGCTCATCTCGTCACCTCTATCTCTCTTTTCTCAGTCTCAGTCTCAGTGACATTGAGACAGTGAATCGCCGCCGAGAACCCATCACTATTCACCTTCTTTTCTCAATCTCAGTGATAGTAAGACAGTGAATCATCGCCAGCATCACCTTCTTGTGTTGCAACCCATGACTGCCGTCGGGAACCCACGCCTACCACCGTCCCCTACCTCTTTTCCCAAGGTAATTTTTAGATCACAAATTTCTAATAGTGATTTAGATAATGATTTACTGGTTTTTTGGTGTTTGGTTATGATATAGATTCACACTTTCTTTGCAAAATGTATACAATGTCTATTTGAATCGAATCGGATTCAAATTCACATTTGAAAAGTCAATCAGTCGAATTCGAATCGAATCAGATATTCAATTTGATAATCAAAATTGAATTCAAACTCAAAGATTTGATATCCGTTGGATATCGAATCGAATTTGAATAACAGTGTTCATAATCGATTTCGAATTCGAATCTAGCCTTTCGAATTCGATCCGTTTACAGGCCTATCAGTAATGCATGCCCTTTTGCACTATGAGACGAGTAAGTGTATTTGGTTTCGTTCAAGCTTGGGTCTTAGAGTAAGTCAAATAGATATCTCTATGGGTGGATTCGAGCCGAGCCGAGCCGAATAGTACGAGGCTCGAGCTTGGTTTGAGCTAGAACATTGAGCTCGAGCTTGGCTTGAGTAAAAACTCATAAGCTTGAGCTCGGCTTGACTCGAGCTCGATTCGAGAAAAAATATTTTATAAAATAAAAAATTATATATAAAAAATATTTTTATTTGATATTTAAAAAATTAAAAATTATAATATTTTTATTATATATAATTTTCAATAATTATTTATATTTTAATTTTATATATATATATATATATATATATATATATATATATATATATATATTTGAGCTCAGACTCTTTTGCTGAGGCTGCGTTTGGAAATGATGCAAATACGTGTGAATGCAAATATGTAAAGTGTAAAACATTCCATATAAATTGCAAGGTTGAGTTAGTTTTGTGTTGACAAATTTACCTTCTTACCAAGCAGACTTTTAGCTGTAATGGATGCAAACATGAATTCCAATAAAACATATGCTTTTTTTTTTATCAAAATCCCACTTGAATGCAAATTTACTTCTTTTTTATTGATGTATTCTTACATCTTATTATCAATGTAAATATGTATTAATCTGTCATTTTTCAATGCATAAATGTAACGTTGCCAAACACAAGCAAAATTAAACTAGAGTGCAAATTTACCATGAACCGGAATTTACACTCCATTTGCATCATTTCCAAACGCAGCCTGAGTGGTTTGCCAAGGTTCTCAAGTCTTTCTTTCGCATTCGTTTGGATTCAATTGCACCAGCTTATGGGAGATTTGGAAATATAGGAATAGTTTTTATTTTGAAAATTCTTCCACTAATCCTTTGTTAGTAAAGCTCGAGCTCAAGCTTATGAGTTTTTACTCTTTAGCTAAGGGTCATCCTGACCCTTCTTTTTGTTGGTGGCCTCCTTGCGATGGTTTTGTGAAGCTGAATGTTGATAGAGGTTTTGAGGCTCCAAATAAGGCTTCCTTTGGCTTTTGTTGCGAGAGATTCAGTTGGTTTTGGCTGCTAGGCGGCATGTGGTCCTATCTCAGAAGCTTTGGCTCTCGTGGAAGCAGTAGCTTGGGAGGTTTTTGAATTGTACTGACAGCTCCTAGTTACATATCTAAATAGTCCCTCTCCTTACTGTTCCAAGGAGTTAGTCTTCCTCACAGAAGATCTGGTTTCTCTTTGTGAAGATCTGGAGGTCAGGTTTCTGTGGTGCCTTTGAAGTGCAAATTCCGCTGCCAACGAATTAGCTAAGATTGCCTTTCACTTTGTGCTCTGGTTGGAAGGAGCTATTCCAACCTGGTTATCTTTGCTTTTATGATATGTTTTGTGGTTTTCTGTAGTAGGTTTGTTGGGTTTGTTTCATGTTGCTTTTATGATATGTTGGGTTTGTCCTTCTGTTTTTTGTTTTATTGTTGGTTGTCATATATATATATATATATATATATATATATATTAGATACATGATATTCTATTAATTCAAGAAATATGATTCAAAAAGTGGGTACTTTTCCTTTTAAACATTCTCAATAGACAATTATTTATTAGTTTAACATATGTTTATCCATAAAATTTAATTAAATATGTGTTCATCCACTCCTAAAAAATTATCAAAGTGGTTACTTTCAGTCACAAACAAATTTTAATTAAGAGCTCTACGGTTCAAAAACTGATTGTGCAGTAAAATTATGTAAATTACCAGAATTTAGTGTACTTAGAAAATTTATATTAACAATAATACTCAGTAATTAAATACTGATTATTAATAAGAATATAAGAAAATAATCATCACCATTACTAATTAAAAATAATATTATCTTTAATTAAATAATTAAGTAAGTATTACATTTTAATTAATCTTTAAATTTTTACGGTAAAGATTTTAATTATAATAATTATTATAATAATAAGATCATTAATTAAATACTTAATAATAACAATAATAATTAATTAACTAAATATTACCATACAAATAATCTTTAAAAATTAAATCTAAGTTTGAATTTGATCATTACTTTGAATATCGAGCTCAAATAATTTGATGTTTTAATTGGTTGAATTCAATACCACATTCATACTGTTTAGTTTATTGATTGAACTCAAAAAAAATATCATGTAGGGAAAACACACTATAATGATGTATATAAATGCCACTATTTCTCTACATTCATAAATAAATTGTCATGCTTTATTTTCATCACTGTAAATAGCATAGTTACGGTGGTGCTTGTGTATACTGTTATAAATATTTAAATGTTAGTTTTCTAAATTTGTAACTGCATATGGATGCACTACTATTGACTAAATAAATGGCACTATTGATATATCTATAATAGCATTTTGTTATATGTCCTTATAGCCTATATCGACATAATTTTCAGTGGCATAAATTTATACGCCATTAATACATTGCTAGACCATTTTTATTGTAGTGTCTATCATGGGCAAGTTTCAAAGTATGATACATATCGATCGATTAATACGTATCATATTGGAGTCTTCCCAATATGCCCCTATAGGGGGTGTTTCAGGGGGTAGACCGATCCCTTTGAACCAGATTTGAAAAAAAAAATATGAAAAACAAAAAACATAAAAAGAATACCAATATAGGTTTATATGCCTTGCCTTTACCGATGTAGTGCCCTGTATCGATACTTTGAACCTTGATCATGGGCATGGGCATTGTTTGTCATTGTCATCTAAGCCTTTTCCCACCCATAGTCAACTATAATATATAATGTATAAAWTATATAAATAATTTATATATTTATATATTTTATATAAATAAAAGAAAAATCTATGATGTCGAAAATACATGATACTGGAAAGGTTTTGACCAATCAAAACCCTATAAATTTTGATGAGAACCCAACTGATTGGTTGCCACATTTTTTTATGATGCTTGTTGATTGGTTATAAGCTTTTCCATTATCATGTATTCCATCATCATATTCAAGACAATAAATAAAATATATATTAATTAATTGATCAAATTTGTATCAAATCAAATATTTGATTACTTAACTGAATTCAAATTTAATTTTTATTTGAATTAAAATCCCCTTCCCTCACTTTATCTTATATTTTTGGGCTCTCAAAATTGAGGGTTCGTTTGGTTCGCAGTCGAAATAGAAATCGAAATACTCTAGAATCGGAATGGTACATTCCCATAATCTGTTTGGTTCATGATGAGGGGTAATTTGGTCCTCCCAATCAAATAGCAACATGTGGCCTCCGGTTGACATTTCAACCCTGTGTTAACGAACTAGCTCGGCAAAATTAGCTCGAAGCACCTCACCCAGGATGTCCTCCACCTCGGCAAGACTGAACTAGTAGACACCGCGAGATTACGACACGTTGCCCTAAGAGTTGGGCGAGCTATAGAGATTCAGAATGACTTGCGAAGGAGAGCTCACCAACCACCCCCTACAAACAACGTGCTGCTAAGAGTGCCAACGCCTCGATCGTTAGAACAACCCGCCATGTTGCATGCCTTGACTTTACTTAGGGAGACCGTAACCTCCACGGAGATCTCATAACTGACACATTAACGCACCAAGTAAAACAGAAACGACCCCATAAGGAACTCAGAACCATTACCTAGAAGACCCTGGGCCCTGGGATTTATAAAATGCACCCAATCCCACTCAAAAAGAACTTTCAAACGCCTATTGACTTAAGCATCAGAGTGCCCTACTCAAGTAAAAGACACTTGGGCACTCTCACTTTCTACCCCTTGCAGCATACATCATCTCGGACATTCAAACATCAGTTTGGCCCAACCAGATAGACATCAAGTTAAGTCACTACACACGAGGGAGCATCCAGATTGCGCAGCATTAGTTCAGACAAGAATGAGAATGAGAATGAGAATGAGAATTAAAATCAACAGGAATGGGATTTCATTCCCAAGGGAGGGGTAGGGAATGTCCATTCCCTCAAATGGGGGAATGCCATTCCAACAAAAATGGAAATGAGATTCTAATTTCGCCCAACCAAACACCCATTCCAATTCCGATTCTAGACCCGTATTCCCGCGAACCAAACGGGGCCTAAATGCAGGCTTGACGAGTTGGGATTTTTTCATCGCTGAAAAAATGATTTATCACAAAGTTGGATATAGGCTTGCAGGTAATTGCCATCATCAAATATGAGGGGAGGTTTCAGCAACGGTCAAAAATTCCGGGTTGGTTTCAACAATTTACCTGAAAAATAAAGAGCGCGTGATCGTTAGTATTGCGAACATTAACCATTGTCTAGTGTCCAGATTGCACACAGGGACAGAGGGAGGCTGCATGTATCTCACAGCGAACTCGTCAGATTTTAACTGCAAAACATAGACAGAAATCTGAAATCATGATTTTCGTTGGTGGGTCTCCGTTGTTTAGTTCGTCCTCTTCCTCTCAGGTACCGCTTACCGTTGCCCTTCAGTTTTCTTCTCCCAAACGGTTGTTTCATTAGAAACTCTTTGGATCTTGAATTGACTTAAATTGCTTTTTTCTTTTTATTTTTTGGATTGAACCCAACTCTTGTACGATTGAAATCAAGCCACATTTAAAAGCTGAGTTCAACACTTCAACTTCATTGATTCAATCGTTCACTTTTGGGTTCACTTGCTGCTAATACCTGCAATCACCTGTTAATGACTACAATAGTTCCCTTCATTGTAGAATTCTATTGTCCACAATCAGCTGGTGAAAGTACTCAAAAGTTTTACTTACGACACTGTCTCTCTTATACTGCAAGAGTTTGATCTGATTAGGTTCTTAACTATTGGGCTTATAATGACTATCATTATGATGTTGTTGTAATGGTTTCGAGTAATCTGTGTAATATTACTTTTGACTCTTGCGTTCTCAATGATGTATCATTGACTTGTATGTGCTGGGACTATTTTGGCTGCGGCCTGGAAGGACCTCTCCACCTCTCCCGACCCCTAGGAAATTTCTCAAAACTTGATATATTTTAGGAAAGAAATGACATGGTAATAATTAGGTTTGTAGCCTCTAGTTGTGATAAAGGCTTTGTTGCTGGAATCTGATACTCCTCCCTGGCGGATTAGAGCAATTCTGGCCGATTGCAGAGCTTACATGTTTCAATTCTCCCGATTTTTAGTGGTATATACACCAAGGGATGCAAATAAGGTGGCCCATATTGTAGTTAAATTTTCTCTTTCTATCTCTCGTACCCAGACTTGGTCGAGAGTCCCTGATTTTCTTTTTACAGCTGTTGAAAATGATGTGTCCTGAGCATTTGTTGATTGAAATTTGCCTAATCAGGCTTCAAAGAAAAGGCTTTATAGCTTTCATCCATTATCTATCTCCTAAAATCTCTCCCATCCAATATGGAAATGGAATCTCTCCCCTCCTAAAATCTCTCTGGCCCATTTGAAAAACTTTCTTTCCTTTCAATCTTGTTCTAGGTCCTATGATTTTGCTTGTTTACTTGTTATGAAACATGATACTTAGGTAATGTTGGATCATAAAACTTGGTTACTTTCTAAGAAATATGAGATATAACTGGTTATGTAGCTTGATACTGTCAAGAATGCACAAGTGACAGATATTTACAATGACATATTCATGAAACTTCTATAATAGGTACTATGGTGAAATTGGGGAGTTTGTAAATATAGCTTCTGGAAGATTATTTTGGTTTCAGCAAAGACAAACCCAAGAATTTATGGTATCAAAACAAAACCTGAATTTGTCATAAATTTGTGGAATCTAAACTGAACTAGTTCAATCCACATTTTTCCCACTTGGCACCTCATGCAGCTCCCTAATACATGTGACTTTTGAATAATGATTTTATCAACAATTAAGTTTCTATTTTAGACCCACTTTTTTTTTTTTTTTTTAATTTTTGAGCAAAGGTAACTTTTTATTGATGATAAAACGGGAAGAAGTACATGAGTGGATGTACTGAAACTAAAGCAGCTAAAGCAGAATTACAGAGGCAAACAGATTTCACTAAACAAGCTTCCTCTGAAAACCCCTGATTTTGCAAGGCTGTCAGCGACAGTGTTTGTTCCCTAGGAATCCAGACCAGATTCACATTCATAGACTCTAAGATATCCCAAGCTTCGGCTAGCAGATGTGCAAGTCTCTAAGGCCCTCCTTCCTTCTCCCTTAGCCAGGCTAAAGTATTTGCAGAGTCTCCTTTGATGGTTAAAGAGAATAACCCTAGCTGTTTGGCGAACCGAATTCCTGTAAGTGCAGACAAGACCTCTGCCTTTGTAGCACCAGCCCTCCCAATCGGACCACTATATACCCAACAAATCCCCCTCTCCCCATGGATTACACCTCCAATTCCTGCTTGACCAGTAGAGCCTTGGGCACTGCCGTCAAAGTTTAGGGTCATCACACCATCTTCTCTAACAAGGTTTCTCATGATCGACTCAGATCTTGGAGAGGACTGCAGGATAGCTGGAAGGTTGCTCTTAAGGGCATTTAAGGACAGGCCTTTGAAAACTTCAGAGTTAACCACCCAAAGGATGCAGAGGAAAGTAATGTAAGAAGTTAGGTATTCAACATTTCTGGTTTTGTTTTCAAAAGTTCTGTTGTTCCTTTCTTCCCATATACCCCATAGGATTGCATGGGTCACCATACTCCAGTATAATCTTCCTCTTTTTCCTAGACCTTTGCCTTTCCATTGCCACAGGAGGTCCACCACCTTCTCTAGGAATACCCAGCTGTAGCCAACTAAATTTAGGAAGAAACCAAACCTTCCTTGTGATAGGGCAGTGGAGAAGGATGTGATTAGCTGTCTCTCCTTCGCCAAGGCAAAGAGGACATACATGGGGGGAGATACATAATCTGCCTCTAAGCTTTTTCTGGATCAGGTTGCAAGTGTTTATTTTCGCTAAGAAGGCTTCCCAAACAAAGAAGGAAACTCTAAGTGGGATATGTGAGCTCCAGACATTCTTAATCGGAAAGGGAGAGCTCTGATCTTCCGAGACTAGAACCTTGAAAAAAGAATTAGTTGAGAACTTGCCGGCAGGATTAAGTTTCCAACTGGTTCCTGAAGGAGAGGGGCTAAGGCTAAAGGCTACTGTGGCTTCTTTGGAGCAGGACAGGTTAAAAATTCTAGGGTAAGAGTTAGCGAGGGTATCCTCTCCCCACCACAAATCAGTGCAAAATTTGATTCTGCTCCCGTTTACCACCTTGTATCTAACAGAATCAATTCCAAGGGTTAGAAGCTTTGACTCCGTTTAAGTGGACCTTGCTATTCCAACCATTGGAGTGTCTTCCGTACTTGCTCTTGATGATTTTTGTCCACAAGGCTTCTGTCTCCAAGGGGTACCTCCACAACCAATTTCCAAGAAGGGCTATGTTCCTTTACATAACATGTCCTAGCCCCAATCCACTAGCTTCCTTAGGCTTGCAAAATTGATTCCAACAAGCTAAATGGCACTTCTTTTCTCCACCTCCTTCCCATAGGAAATCCCGTTGGATCTTCTCAATCTTACTTTTTACTTTGCCCGGGACTCGGAAAACCAACAGATGATAGGTAGGCAAGTTGGCAAGGGAAGCCTTGATAAGTGCGAGTCTTCCCCCTTTTGATAGGTAGCTTTTCTTCCACGTGGCCAATCTTCTCTCACATTTTTCTACCATTGGATTCCAAAATTTTTGACTCCTTAGATTCCCACCAAGAGCCATTCTCAAATAGGCAATGGGAAGCCTTTTCAGTTTACAGCCTAACAGCTCCTTGAACCTATCCAACAGAGTGTCACTTTCATTTAAGCCACAATACTACTTTTGGAGAAATTAATTCTAAGACCGATCACCAGATCAAAAATGTTTAACACCATTTTTAGGTTGGATATGTTGTCCCAATCCACCTCCAAGAACAAGATTATGTCACTTGCGAACATCAAGTGAGATACCTGAATTTCTTCCCTACCTACCTCAAACCCTTTCAGCAGGTTTTGCTCCCTCGCTTTTTGAAGCAAATAACTGAGGATATCAGCCATCAAAGTGAAGAGTAGGGGGGAGAGAGGGCAGCCTTGTCTCAGACCCCTGTTTGCATTAAAATAGCCAGTAGGTTCACCGTTTATTAGGATTGGAAACCAAACAGAACTTATGCGCCCTCTAATCCATCTCACCCACGTACTTCCAAAACCTCCCAGGTTTAGAATCTCTACCAAGCAATCCCAATCCACTTTGTTGTAGGCCTTTTCCAGATCCAGCTTGATTACCACCCCTGCCTTGCTACTTTGCCTTCTTTCTTCTACACATTCATTAGCCACTAGTTTGCTGTCAATAATCTGTCTCCCTTCCACAAAGGCAAACTGGTTGCTTGAAATTAAATCTTTCTGCACCTCCTTTAGTCTAGTCACCAGTACTTTAGCTACTATTTTGTATAAACTTCCCACCAAACTGAGGGGTCTGAAGTCCTTAACTTCCAAGGCCCCCTCTTTCTTTGGAACTAGGGTGATAAAGGTCGAGTTGTTACCTTTGTTCATGATGGCCAAAAGGTAGAAATCTGAAAACGCCTCCATCAGATCAGACTTGATTGTGTCCCAACACAATTGATAGAATAGGATAGGGAACCCATGCGGTCCAGGAGCTCTATCACCATCCATCTTAAACACTGCTTTCTTAACCTCTTGCTCTTCAAAGTTCCTTTCTAGCCATGGTTTTCAAAACCAGACCGGACCGGACAGTCGGACTGGAAAAATCGGAAACCGGTTCCGTTTTTCCCCAAAACCGCTTTTTTCCCCAAAACCATTGATTTTGGTCAGCAAACCACTGAACCGGCCGGTTAACCATTCAAATGCTTTTGACTGTTTTTCAAATTTTTTTATTTTTTTTGTCAGAGCGGACTGGCTGTTCGGTTCGAACGGTCGGACCGTTCGAACCGGTAACTGGACCCCTGACTGGTTCGGTTTTAAAAACCATGCTTCCACAGCTTTTTGTCATTGGGCAGCTTAGGTCCCTCCTGGCTGTTCAAAGGAATTCTACTAGAACCATACTTTGAGTAAATCCCTTTGAAAAACTGCTCAATGTCTTCTGAAATTTCTCACTTGTCCTCTATCTCTCTCTACCCCACCCTCAGTTTTGAGATATAATTTTGCTTTCTTCTCCTTGATGCATACCTATGAAAGAACTTTGAATTTATGTTTCCCTCCTTCAGCCATCTCAATTGAGACCTTTGCCTCCAAAAGATTTATTCCATTCTTATAATCTTATCCCAATCCTTTTTAAGAATTTATCTTCTACTTCTACCCTCTTCATCCAAATTCCCCAGTTGCTCTCTATGATCCAAATCATCTAGCTCTTGAGTTAGTTTGTTCTTATCTTCACAAAATTTTTAAACTCCTCTTTACCCCAGACTTTAAGCTTCCCCTTTAAGTATTTTAATTTTTGCCGAAACTGAAATCCTGCCCAACCATCCACTTTACATTCCTCTCATCAAGCAGCTACTTTTTGTTGAAAGTCCTTGTGGGTAGTCCAAATCTTCTCCAACCTAAAAGGTGCCTTTCCTTTTCTGTAGACTTCATTCTGTAGAACCACTGGCCAATGATCAAAGGTCCAATGAGGCTTAATAAACTGCACATAGTTGGGTAAGAGTTCCTCCCAGTCATTGGTTAGGAGAAACCTATCTAGTCTGCTGCTTACTGCACATTCCCTCATATTAGACCAGGTAAAGGAGCCATTGCTAAGAGGGAGTTCTCTAAGATTGTGCCTAGCAATAAAATCCGGGAAATCCTTCATGCTTCTTGTTACTCTCCTACAGTTTGGACTCTCACTGCACAATCTTGTGACATTAAAGCCACCACCAACACACCAGGGCAGGTCCTCAAATTCATGTAGAGAGTCCAATTCCTCCCATAATCTTCCTCTCTGTGATGGAGAATTAGGCCCATCCTGTCAGAATCCAGTTGATCCCATCAGAAATGTTTGTGAAAAGGATTGAAATAGAAAACTCTCCTTTGTCTACTTCGAAACCAGTAACCACCTCTTCTTTCCAAACAATGAGGATCCCTCCCGCTGTTCCCTTTTCTGGGACGTCTGCCCATTTTCTTCCTCTGATTCCCCAAATTGCTTTAATTAGATTTTTGTTAATGACTTCTTTCTTTGTTCTTGTAAAATTACTATGTCAGGGTTCTCTCTCCTTAGGTTGTCCTTAATCAGACTTCTCTTCAAATTCCCTCCCCGCTCCCTTACATTCCAACTCAAGATCTTCGTGATTTGTCTACAACAGCCTTTCCCTTGCTTAACCTTCTATCATTACTGATTTCAGGTCCTACTCCCTGGTCGACAAATTCCCATTGAAGTCTTTTGAGCTCTCTGTTTCCCTTTTCTTCACCCCCAACTTCCAACTTCTTTCCCTCACTGCTTCCCTTTACCCCACTCTGTTGCTTATTGACTGCCCCACTATTCTCTGTGTCGTTGAAATTCTGGCATGTCTTCAACAATTGACCTTGATCGCAGAGACTTGCCATAAGTTGGGATAGAAGGCCACCTTCACCTGAAACATGGGAAAAGAGGAGTAGAGTGAAGCTCAGAGGTAGAAAAGACGGGAGAAGAAGCAACAAAAGAATGACAAGCTAAAGGGTTATTTGGAGAGCCTGGAAGGGGGTTTGCCACAAGTTCGAGCTTTCCTCCTCTCTCTAGGTGTCTAGAATCAGATTGACTGTAGTCTGAGTTTACAAGCTGCATCAGATCTAGGATATCCACACTTCCCCAGTTTCCTCTGTTCTCGAACAGTGATTGAGCTCTTTCTAGAGCTACCTCCTGACCATCAACATCTGCATCAGATTCATACGAGCTCAACTCTGAGTCAGACTCCTTTTCCAAATCTCCCCTCTCCAAACTCAAGCTTCCTGTAATTAATGTCGTGGGAGGGCGATTAACATCTCTTCTCCTCTACTAGAGAGAGGTGCATCTGGAAAATCCTCTCCTAAGAGCAGAGAGGTAGCAGGGGGACTGTCGTGCTTGTCAGCTTGGTCAAAATGGGCTTTTGTCTCTAATCCATATTTTAGACCCACTTTTGGGAGCTATTTTTCCCACTTGCATTCTTTTCTTTTGTTGTTTTTGTTGACCTTATTGCCATTGATGTGGTTTGACTAAGAGACAAGGGGAAAGGCTACATGTATTAATGTAGCTATCCAAAAAAAGTTAAAATGAAATAAAAGTGGAAGAGACATTAATAGCCTTCAAAATGTGTTGCTATGATCAGGGCAGTGAGAACCTGCAAGCATTACTGGAACATCCTGTACTGATTTCTGCTACGGATTCATTTAAAGCTATTCCAGAGAGGAAGATTTCAGTCCCTGAAGGATCTGGTTTGGAGGGATCTACACAAATTAAGCATGTTTATATTTTTCAAAGAGAATATGCAACTGTTGATCCTGCACTTGTAGAGGTATGTTGATTTCCAGGAATATTTCTTCAAGCAGATAGATGTAGTTGTAATTTGGTTAATGATGATTTATGTTTTGTTTTCTCTTCTATGCTGCCTTTTCTCTTGCCTTGCAAGAACTGGGATTGGGGTGTGATCTCATCACCATATCCATTTTATGTACTTCTCTCTGTTTTTTCTTTAATAAAAATGTTCTCTTTTTCAGTTATTATAAAAAAATCTTAATTAGCCTTTCAAATCCAGATGTGGATATGGAATTTTTTAGTGGGTACTCTTAGTTCCTGAGAAAAGGATCCATTGCTTGGTTCAATGGTAAAAGGTTTGGTCAGTCATCATTCTTTACTAAAACATCTAAAAACAGTAAATTATCTTTAAAGAATAAATAAATACTTGAACTATTTTGTTGAAGATTCAGGACTTCAAAACTGTTACCTGATAGCTTTAATGAGATATGTCAACTGTTTCATGTTTTTGCTGTAATGTAGATTTTCATTATTTTTTATTTCTATTGGATGATGTCAATTCACTACTTGTTATTCATGCTGCTTAGTGGCTTTTCTTTATATGCCCTTACACCAACAATTTTCATAATTTTCAATTTTCTTCCACATTTAAAGTTAGTTGGCACAGATGAAGCAACTACCTGTGTAGGTCTTGTCATCCGTAACCAGAAGACTGGAATGTAAGAATCAGTTAGTCTAGACACTGAACTTGTTAGAATTGTAACAATCTGTTATAAACCTACGTTCTGAATAACATATTTCCTGTCCTCTATATGCTTCGATTACAGGACGTCTGTTGCCCATATGGATTCTCCAGAAATTGTAGATTTTGGCCTTGCCCAGATGTTGTCATTAGTTGCTGATCCCAGATTAGATGCTGAGTTGGATGTTTGTTCTTTTCTACTTTCTTAAATATTTGTTTTCTGAATACCAGATCTTGTTTTCTTAAATATTTGTTCTTTTCTATTCTTAAATATTCTTGCAGTTAATCCTCTATGAGAATATAAATTGCAGGTGCATCTAATTGGTGGCTATGAAGATACCTCATGTGAAGTCTGTCCTGTGATTCTGAATCTTTTTTTTTTTCCATTTATAAATATTTAATTGCTACTTAACACTATAAATAAGAAGTGGATAACTTACTTTAAATGAACTAATATACTTCTTGTGCAGCACTGCAGTGGCATTAGTGTCTCGGATAGACATATAGAACCAGAAGGTTATTCTTTTCCTCTATGTTCAAAAATAGTTGAAGTTTTACACAAGAGACAGGAAATTTTTCACATTCAAACTCTCTGCATTCTTGGGCATAATACTAGAAGAGATTCTGATGGAAATACATACCCCATCTTCAATGGGTTTGTGGTTAGTTAATTCTTTATCTTTGAATTTTGGTTTCTATTGACAGTATGCATTGTGTGTACGCCTGTGTGTGTTTGATTGATATATATGCATTGTCTTCTTTTACTACTTCTTGAGATTCTAAAAATGTCCTATAGAAAAAGAGTTGAGCACTGTTTAGAATGAACAATAACCTTACTACGAACAATAGTTGGGATCTTTATCCAACTTGTGATGTCTTGTTCTAACAGGGAAATTATTTTGTATGTAAGATCTTTTTTATATAATTAACAGATCCAGAAACTTATTTACATTTTTTTTTGACAAATGAAAATAATTTATTAAATCAGAATATAAGGCAATACAGGAAACCCATGAAGAGGCACGAGCTGTTACCTCTTCTAATAAAGTATTACATCAATTAAGAACCGAATAAGCAGAAATAAACAGAAATAAAATTACATGGCAGCCCAAAACAAATGATCCCTTGAAACCCCTTGCTTAGCTAGTCCAGCTAAGGAATTTGCTGATCTTTCTACCCAAAGAGAGGTAACTGTCATATTTCTTGTGAGCCAATTGACTTTCCTCAATAAATCTCTATATCGCCACATAGCTGAAGCTGGCTTTGTCAGCCATCCCACAACAGTTTTAGAGTCTCCTTCAACTATCAAGTGTTGAACTCCTAACTGTTCAGCAATTCGGATGCCTTGTACAGCCGCTAAGATCTCTGCTCTATTTGAGTCTCCTATTCCCACAGGGCCTGAAAACAAAGCTAGGATGTTGCTCTCTCTATCTCTCAGCACCCCTCCTATCCCCGAAGGGCCTGGGTTTCCTTGGCTACTGTCATCAAAATTCAGCTTTGCCCAACCTTCAGGCGGAGGCTTCCACACTGCAGCTGCCTTGTCCCTCCTCGTATGACTAGTGGCTACTGCCTTCCAGTTACTCCAAAGTTCTTAGCCAATGAATGTCTCTAGTCAATAAACAATCCTCAACAGTTTGTAAGCTTCTTTCCTTTTCTTTGAACACCCTAGCATTCCTTTCTTCCCAAATTGTCCACAAGGCTGCTGCTCTAATACATCTCCACATCGTTTTTCCTTTTTTTGTAGGCCACACAAAACAAGAAGGATCGAACAGCTGACTTAATTCTGAGGACAAATTCCTCCTGGATCCAAACAAAGAA
>NW_010729116.1:3424245-3436028 GCF_000365185.1 Nelumbo nucifera | reverse complement strand
GACCGAAATTAAATCTAAAAGATTGCCAGAATAAAAATAACATAAAAGAAAATAAAGAAAACGAAAGGGATGGTTGATCAAATCCAGTGGCGGTAGTTGCAGATTGGCTGGACTACTTGCAGGAACCCCTCCTGACAAGATCTGGGCGTCCTTCCTTTCTACAACCCTTGAACTCCTCAAGAAACTCTAGCCTTGTGAACTGGGTGAATTGACCAACCCCTTCTCAAGGGCCCCTTGGGTCTTTTTTATAGAGAAGGGTGGACATAACTGGGATTAGAGAGGAAGAGATGGGCAGCTCTTGGGTTTATGCAAAAATATGGGCACCCTAGGGTTTGAGAATGGAGGGTTAGGATTGTTCTAAGGAGATCCTAAGGCTGAAAAGAGAAGGAGAGGGCACCCAATATTATGTAGGACTGAGATTTAGGGGCCTAGAATGGAGGGAGTAGATTTGGGCGCCTAGAGCTGGAGAAATGTGATTGGTTGGTGTGATGTGGCGCCCTAAGGTGATTGGTTGAGGTTTAAGGAGTGAGGTGTAAGGCGAGGATGCTGTCTAGGGAGAGATCTAAGGGTATGAGGGGCTGCTAAGGCTTGGATGGTTGAGATTAGAGAGAGGTTGTAGTGAAAGGTAAAGATTTAGCAGTTAGGGGCGGTTAGGGTTTGTTATAGGTTTGTTATAGGTTGAAAGAATGAGTGGAGAGGTGCCCTGGGGTTTGCTAAGGAGAGGGGAGTGTGCTAATACAGTAGGAGGGGCGCCTTTCTAGGTTTAGCAGATAGGAGGCGCGCCTTTCTAGGTTTAGCAGATAGGAGGCGCCCTCTTGTGCTTAGTTTTTCACAAAAACACCCCTCTCTTAATTGGAATTCTCACTAGCTTCCCAAAATCTACAGAAAACTCTGTAAATTTCCCAGTTCTTACCCAGAATTTGCATAGGGACCCTCAGAGGTCACAATATTGAATTTAACCAGAAAAAGGGTACAAATTAGCTAGTCTAAGGTCTAAAATACCCTTGAAATGATGCCCTTAAGGCATCAAAATACAGAGTTATCACACCCCCAACTTGATCATTGCTAGTCCCTTAGCAATGCAGCCTTAAAATCCTACTGAGTATAAAAAAAAGTCAATTCCATAGCAAGATCATCTTTGACAAAATTAGCCAAGTATTCTGATTCCAGAATTCTCAAACTTTGTATAGATCAGTATTGGGTTTAAGGGGTAAAACTGTATTGCTTTGAATATTTCAGAAACTTAGCTTAAAAATCTTGTATACTCTTCCATTTTTAGTTTGTCAAGAAAATCTGAGATTGATTTCAAAATTGGATAGGTATTCTTCTTACCATTTCTGACAATGGATTTCTACCCTTGAACTTTCAGATGCATACTTATTTTTATTGCTACCTTCCATTGATTGACGCAAATCTCGACACTTGCCTTAGGTGAAGAGACCCGGTTACTAAGTGTTAGGTGATTGTCTTTGGCATTCCCTTTTCTGTCGCGAATCTCGACACTTGACTTAGGTGAAGAGACCCAGTTACTAAGTCCAGGGTGTCCATTGACCTTTTATTCTTTTTTTTTAGGAAACACTGTTCAGGGTAGTCCATTGTCTCTAATGACTTGAAGAATTTTTGTCTAATTTCTCAATCTTTCTCTTCTTATCCTACCAAGGGAAAACTTGGGAGTATTTTCCAATTTCTAAACGGTTTCGACAATATTCAAATAAGACCAATTTTGACTCCTATCACTTGCTACCAATTTCTACAAAATTCAATATTCTTCTATCAGTTTCTTCAATTTTTTCTGTTTGGGAATCTCTTTTAATAGAAAAACTTAAATTTCTTAGTAAAATTTTTAGTTCTGCATTTCTAAAGTCTTAGCTCTTATTATTATTATTATTTTTTTCCAATTTTTCTCTCTCTTTCCTCACCCCCTAACTTAAGTGCCATTGTCCCTAATGGCATGACTAGAATGTTGCAAAGGGACTTGGGCCAAAGGGAACAATCAAGAGGGTTTTCCCAAGGGTTCAAGGTCTATCAACTGGTCTCGAATCAAGAAAAGAAACAAAACTCTAATCCTAAAAGCAAAAACAACTGAAAACTACGTTGGGTTGCCTCCCAACCAGCGCTAAGTTTAATGTCTTCAGCCAGACACCATTCTCTCTGGATCACTTAAGCCTATCTTCTCAATCTTTCCGCTCTCAGAGACTCCTTCCACATATGGTTTAAGTCTTTGACCATTGACTTTGAACGTGCTTTCATTCTTTGGATCAACACTTTTAACTGCACCATACGGAAATACTTTTTCCACAATAAACGGCCCGTCCCACCTAGACCTTAATTTACCAGGGAACAAACGCAACCTAGAACTAAAAAGCCAGACCTTTTGATTTGGTTCAAAAGTTTTTCTTGAAATGTTTTTATCATGGAAGGCTTTTGTTTTGGCTTTATAAATGCGCGACCTTTCGTAGGCCTCATTGCGCAAATCCTCTAGTTCACTTAATTGCAGGGCTCGGTGGGATCTAGCTTGGCCTAAATCTAGATTGAACTTTCTGATGGCTCAATAAGCCCGATGTTCTAATTCAACGGGAAGGCGGCATGCTTTACCAAAAACCAGCCTATAAGGAGACATTCCAATGGGAGTTTTGTAGGCAGTCTGATAAACCCAAAGTGCGTTGCCCAGTCTATTGGACCAATCTTTTCGGTCGGGCTTAATGGACTTTTGCAGAATACTTTTAATTTCCCTATTGGACACTTCCACTTGACCATTTGTTTGGGGGATGGTAGGGGGTTGCTATCTTTTGGGTGGTTCCGTATTTACGGAGCAAAGCACTGAATTGCGCATTAATAAAGTGCGATCCCCCATCACTGATGATTGCCTACGGACACCCAAACCTAGAGAAAATATTCTTTTGAACAAATTTCATGACGACTTTGTGATCATTGGTTCGAGTTGCCACAGCCTCAATCCATTTTGATACATAATCAACGGCCACCAAGATGTATTCGTGACCAGATGATGGCGGGAATGATCCCATGAAATCAATACCCCAACCATCAAAGATTTCTACAACTAGAATAGGGTTAAGTGGCATCATGTCTTTATAGGACATATTCCCGACAGATTGGCATCTTAGGCAATTTTGGCTAAAGACATGGGCATCCTTAAATAAACTCGGCCAGTAAAAACCACTCTACAGAACCTTGGTCGCAGTTTCCCGAAAAGTGCCCCCCACAAGCGAGAGTGTGACAAAAGTTGAGGATGCTTTGGTGTTCAGACTCGGGGACACAACGCCGGATCACTTGATCCGAACAGATGCGAAATAGCTCGAGATCTTCCCAGAAGTAGTATTTGAGTTGAGAAAAGAATCTGTCATTCTCATTCTTAGACCACCCCTCGGGAATTTTCCTACTGCTAAGTAATTGACAATATGAGCATACCACGGGGAAGCATTATGAGAAACAACTAAGAGGTGCTCATCTGGGAAGGAATAGCCATGGATGGGCTCGCTCTTCTCAATTTGAATTCGGGACAGATGGTCAACTACCACATTTTCATACCCCTTTTTGTCCCGAATCTCAAGGTCAAATTCTTGCAATAGAAGGATCCATCTGATGAGCCTGGGTTTGGCCTCTTTCTTTGACAGCAAATGTCTTAGGGCCAAGTGATTAGAGTATACAACAACCTTACTGCCTAAAAGGTAAGGGCGGAATTTTTCCAAAGCAAATACAACAACTAATAGTTCTTTCTCTGTGGTGGGAAAATTCAATTGGGCTTTTGAGAGGGTACGGCTTGCATAATAGATTACCACAAGACGTTTATTCACCCTTTGTCCTAGAATAGCTCCGATGGCATAGTCGGAGGCATCACACATGATTTCAAAGGGCAAAGACCAGTCAGGAGGTTGCAGAATTGGAGCCTTGGTCAATGCCTCTTTCAGGTACTCGAAAGCCCTAAGACATGTTTCATCAAAACTGAATGGGACATCTTTTGCTAGAAGGTTGCACAATGGCCCGGAGATCTGAGAAGTCCTTAATAAATCGTCGGTAGAAGCCGGCATGTCTAAGAAAAGAATGGATGTGCTTGACAGAAGCGGGAGGTGGAAGTTTAGAGGTTAGGTCAAGTTTTGCTTTATCCACCTCAATAGCTCGTTCGAAAACTATGTGACCTAAAACAATGCATTCTTTGACCAAAAATGGCTCTTCTCCCAATTGAGGATCAAGTTTGTCTCGATACATCGTTGAAGAACTTTTCGTAAGTGTTCGAGACATGTTTCGAAGGAATCCCCAAAGACAAAGAAATCATCCATAAATATTTCCAGGAAATCACTCACCATTTCTGAAAAAATTGCCATCATACACCTTTGAAAGGTTGCTGGTGCATTACATAATCTAATCGGCATTCGTCAGAAGGCGAATGTTCCATAAGGGTAGGTAAAAGTAGTTTTCTCTTGGTCTTCGAGGTAAATGGCTATTTGGTTATACCCAGAATACCCATCTAAGAAGAAATATTTTTGCCCGGCAAGTTTTTCCAGAATTTGGTCAATGAAGGGCAAAACGAAGTGGTCTTTTTTCGTGACTGCATTGAGTTTCCTAAAGTCGATGCACACTCGCCATCCCGTGGTAAGTCGGGTAGGGATTACTTCACCTTGATCATTAGTGACCACGGTGAGTCCAGCTTTCTTAAGCACCAGCGTAGGACTTACCCAACTGCTATCTGAAATCGGGTAGATAATACCCGCATCTAACCACTTAACTACTTCTTGCTTGACCACCTCTCATATTTGGGTTCAACCTTCTTTGCATCTCCCTACTTGGTTTGGCACCCTCCTCTGTGTAAAATGGTGCATACAAATGGACGGACTAATTCCCTTCAGATCAGCTACTGACCAACCAATGGCACCCCTATACTTCTTTAATACCTCGATCAGTTTCTCTTCTTGTCTAGGGGTTAAGTCCGCGGCTATGATCACCGACAGTGTTTGGTCGGGTCCTAAAAACACATACTTAAGGGAGTTCGGTAAGGGCTTTAGTTCCAGTTGTGGGGGAGATTCAAGAAAAGGCACAGGTAGTTCACTCTTTAGTTCTGGTAGAGGCTCAACAATAGGCCAAGATTGAAATGGGTGAGGATACTTTATTAAGGCATTAGCTTCTTCCGTCGGGTCATCTATTGTGACTAGATTGGTTTCTTCGGGGTTTCTCTTTACATCTATCATACAACAATTCCTATTCTATTCTGGGTATGCAAATGGACTCCGGGACTCACACAAGTCTTCAAACTTTCCTTCCCTTTGAAGAGCTGAGATTTCTTCAGCATTTTCTAAGTATGGGATATTAGAGGTTGTAAGATCTTGGTATTTGGGAAGACCTAGGGATTCGTTTCTAGGGTCGACAACCGATTGACTAAGCATTGAATCGTTCTCCCACTGCGGGTTAGCTTCCATGAGCTGAATTACTTGACTCTCTAATCTTAGGATTGACTGTTGTTGAGTTAAGATTAGTTGTTGGAGCTACAGAAACATATCATCAAGAGAATCGGTTTGATAAGGCTGAGGGGAGGTTTGACATGGCTGAGCTGGTTGAGTTCCAGGGTAATCATTATACTCATAGTGAGTCTGGGCTTCTGGCCATTGAGAGTGCTCATCTAGCAGTGTGGTTTCTTGGGCTTGGGCCCAATAAGCGAAATTGGGCTGGTTTTTCCACCCAGGGTTATATGGACTAAAGGATGGGTTAGCATTGGGTTGGAAAAATCCGTTAACTGCATGTACTTGTTCTGGAATGACTGGTTGGACCCACCGCAGGGCACTAGCTAACATGATGGGTCGGGCTTGCACAAATGGAACATGTTGGGCAGAATGACAAGGTTGGGAATGGGCTAAATTGTTGACGAAATGCAAGGACTTGGTCAAGTCTTTGGGCCATCCCATTAATCTTATCCAGTTGTTCAGACACATGGTTCCAATCTATTCGTGGCTTAGGTTGAAAGTAGTTTTTCATTCCCCAAACTCCGACCATTGAATTCATTTTATTTTATTTTGTTTTAACCTTTTTTTTCTAATGCAAGCAATTCAAGACACGACCTACGGGCTGAACTAAGGTTTCCTAAACTAGTGGTTCAACCAATGTGAATCCTTTTAGGTTCACTTGGAATTACGCCACTTCCTTTGGTTAACCAGGTAAAAGGTGGGGATGTGGGAGGCTCCCCTTGTTCTCGCAAGGACCTAATTAAGTAACCACAAAACCCGCTGGCTTAGCCGGTTAACTTCTTTCCTTAGACACCAACCGCCGGTTATGGAAAGTAATCGTAAGCTTCCCTAAATTCAGCACACTTTTGAACCAAATGTGTGGGCCCCCCTAAAGGATCTTGCTATCCAAATTTTAAATTAAGGTTTAGGGTGAACCGCACGTGAAAGGTGGTGGTTTTTGGACCAAGGAAGGGTGATGAATCCCCACCTTATTTTATTTAAATTAGATTGCCCTTAAATGGATTAATGGAAAAACACAATAAACAAAATAAATGCAACGAATTACAATGCATGAACAGTATCTCTAATATGCAATTCAACAATAAAATAATAAAACAAATTAATTCACCAAAGAGAGCAATTAAAAAAAAATGAAAAACCCTAACACATTAAATGTTGGAATGCGAATGCAAAAAAAAGTTTTAAAGTATTAATTTTTTTAATTTTTCTTTAATTCGAAATTTGAAATTTAAATTTTGAAATTTAAATTCAAATTCAAATTCAGATTCAAATTCAAAATTTGAAATTTAAACTCAAATTCGAAATTTTGAATAATTTCCTAATTAACAATTAATTACTCAATTAAATAACTAATTAGATCTAATGACGAAACAAAAGAAAAAAATAATCCTAAAAAAAATTGGATCTATCAAGAAATAAAAATAATTAACTAAGAATTCGAAAACACTACTTTACCAAAAAGAATTCAAAAATAAAAACAAAAAAAAAGGATTAAATTGGGGCAACTACACCTGAATCACAATCCCAATTTCTCTTCTTTTCTCTTTTCTTCAGTAGTCCGGCAACGCTTCGGTACCCCACCTTTTGCTATTACGTCTTGCAAAATCAAAGAGAAACAAGAATTAAAATGAGATTACAGATCAAGTAATCAAACAAAAATAATAAAAAAAAATAATGAAACAAATCCGAACAAAGCAAATAAAAATTTTTTCTCCGTTGCTTCCCCGACAACAGTGCCAAAAACTTGGTGTCTGAAAGCGTGTCGTTAACCACTTCGGAACACCAATTTCAATATTTATAAATTTTTCCGATTCTCAAAATAACTACAAAACGCAGTTAGTGGTGAGAAAGGGGTCGTATCTACAGGGAAGCGAGGGAAAAATTGTTACGTACTTCAATCCGGACAAAATAACAAGATTTGATATTGCAAAAACACAAAATTTAATTAATTGAACTGGAATCCATTAAAATAAAATTCTAACAATGCTGAAAGTAAAAATTGTAGAAAAATAAATAAAATAACAGAAATAAAAAAAAACTAAATAAAAAAGTCTACAACTCGGTTAGAGGTAGCAGTCTCTGGATCTATCCTTTGACCCTCGAATTCCTCGAGCTGGGCCTTCCGTCTTACCTGGCCGAATTTCAGATCTGCAGAAAGGAAGACAAAAATTAAATTTGATTAAAATAAATTGCAGAAATAAAATAAAAACTGGAAATTAAAGAACGAAAGATAAAAACACGCGTAAAATGTAAATCTAAAACTATGGGAAGCTGGTTGGGATCCGGATCCAGAGGTGGCAATAGTGGCTAGGCGAACTGCAAGCAGGAACCCCTCCTCTTGCTTGGGCGTTCTCTTCCTCTACCCTTGAACTTCTCAAGAACAACCTTCCGTCTTACCTGGGACCGAAATTAAATCTAAAAGATTGCCAGAATAAAAATAACATAAAAGAAAATAAAGAAAACGAAAGGGATGGTTGATTAAATCCAGTGGCGGTAGTTGCAGATTGGCTGGACTGCTTGTAGGAACCCCTCCTGACAAGATCTGGGCATCCTTCCTTTCTACAACCCTTGAACTCCTCAAGAAACCTTAGCCTTGTGAATTGGGTGAATTGACCAACCCCTTCTCAAGGGCCCCTTGGGTTCTTTTTATGGAGAAGGGTGGACATAATTGGGATTAGAGTGGAAGAGATGGGCAGCTCTTGGGTTTATGCAAAAATATGGGCGCCCTAGGGTTTGAGAATGGAGGGTTAGGATTGTTCTAAGGAGATCCTAAGGCTAAAAAGAGAAGGAGAGGGCGCCCAATATTATGTAGGGCTGAGATTTGGGCGCCCGGAATGGAGGGAGCAGATTTGGGCACCTAGAGCTGGAGAAATGTGATTGGTTGGTGTGATGTGGCGCCCTAAGGTGATTGGTTGAAGTTTAAGGAGTGAGGAGTAAGGCTAGGATGCTGTCTAGGGAGAGATCTAAGGGTATGAAGGGCTGTTAAGGCTTGGATGGTTGAGATTAGAGAGAGGTTGTAGTGAAAGGTGAAGATTTAGCAGTTAGGGTTTGTTAGAGGTGAAAAGAATGGGCGGGGAGGCACCCTAGGGTTTGCTAAAGAGAGGGGAGTATGCTAATATAGTAGGAGGGGCGCCTTTTTGGGTTTAGCAGATAGGAGGCGCCCTCCTTGCTTAGTTTTTCACAGAAATACCCCTTCTCTCAGCTAGAATTCTCACTAGCTTCCCAAAATCTGCAGAAAACTCGGTAAATTTCCAAATTCTTACCCAGAATTTGCACAAGGACTGTCAGAGGTCACAATATTGAATTTAACCGGAAAAAGGGTACAAATTAGCTAGTCTAAGGTCTAAAATACCCTTGAAATGATGCCCTTAAGGCATCAAAATACAGAGTTATCAGCTAGTGACGACCTTCTTAAGTAGTTGGAAGGCCTCTTCGGCCGGTTCATCCCAGTGGAAGGCTTGCTTCTTTTAGAGGCGTGTGAGGGGTGTTGCTATATGTCCATACCTGGGAATAAATCAACAATAATAGCCCATGAGCCCAAGGAACCCTTTGAGGCCCTTTGGTGAAGTGGGCTAGGCCGTGAGCCCAAGGAACCTAGTTCCGTAGATGATTTTAGTATAGAATTCATAAGCATATTTGATTAAGACTTGGAAACATGATATTTATCTTAAGTACAAAAAAAGTATCTTCAATATTACTATTTGTAAATAGAAGTGTAAGTTACTATTTTTTCCCTCTTTTGGTGGGTAAAGAAAGGGAAATTGTCAAAAACTCACCATGAGTTTTCAACATTTCTCTTAAACTCACCACAAGTTTTCAAAATGTCTAAAACTCACCCTAAGTTTTTATTTTCCAAAACTCACCTTCCGTTAGTGCACCATTAATGCTTCTTAACAGAGGTGTCCATGTCAGCATAAATAACAGTTTTCATGACCAAATTACCCTTGAATGGTGAGTTAGAGGAAAAATGGTCTTTTCAGTTTTCAATTTTCTTGTTTTTTTTGCATTTTTAGTGTTTTGTTATAATTTCCAATGTTTTTTATAACTTCTATAATTTTTGTTTTTTTTTCTACAATTTTTATTTTCTGATTTTGTTCTTCAATTTCTATAGTTTCTATAATTTGAAAATAATTTTTTATTTTGTTGGCAATTTCTATATTTTTTTTATATTTTTTGTAATTTCTATGTTTTTATGTATTTTATATTTGAAAATATTTTTTTGAACTTTTTCCTTTTTTCATGTCTAAATAATAAATTAACTGTTAATTTATTTTGTATATATTTTAAATTTTTCTATAAAGGTTAAAATGGTAATATATTAACACACGTTAACGTCGAGTTAGTGATATGGTGTAGGCATTTTGAAATGTTGTGGTAAGTTTAAGAGAAATGTTGAAAACTCAAGGTGAGTTTTAGACAATTTCCCGTAAAGAAAATATGACGACTAATAAAAGATTCTCCTGTGAAGACTTTCTTGTTGGCACTACGATAATGCATGTATGCCAGATGTTTATATCTTGTTGATGATTCTGTTTACAGTGTTGGGTTAATTTGGTTTCTCAGAGAGTCAGAGCATATATTTTTTCTTTCCTTCTTTCCTTCTATAAGTGCTCTTAAAATTTAATGTTTTTAAACTTTAGAGAGGACTATTTAAAGCTTTCCAACAATGGAGAATTGACCAATGCTAAGATTGTCTTTTGGATTTTAGGTTCAGTTGAGGTTGACATTGCCATTCCCATGCATGGGAATACGATTACATATGATATGTATCAATACCATGAGAAAGTTTATCAACTACCTAATATCTCAAGGAAATATCAGATTGAAATTGATATATTTCCACACTAAGAAGATTCAAGAGTATTGTGCTGAGTTTATTAACCTATGGACTGAGTATGATTTGGTACATTTGGGAGAGGATCCTTCAGCCCGTTGTGTGACATTTATGAAGAAACACTTTGATAGAATATTATGTACTTCCTAGTGCATCTGAGACCTGACTATGAAGTGGTGAGGTCTAACATCCTTTAGCTTTTGAGAGAAGAAACTAGGTTGGCAACTCAGATTACACTTGATGGGAAGAGAGATCTCAATGTTGATGCTGTCTTTGCAACCAAACCTAAGGGCAAGAAAGATTTTTCTCACATACAAAATGCTATGAATTCAAGGAATTTGGTCATGTGGTTTCACATTGTAAGAGGAAAAAACACTTGTACTTGTTGTAAGCAATAAAGACAGAATTATCCATCTCCTCTACACTATTCAGGTCCAATTGGATTTGGAGACTCAATAAGTGTAGGGTTGTTGGCAGTCCTACACGACTGAGGTTGGACAAGACTCCCAAATATAGAAATATAATAGTGGAGGAAGATTTCAAAGTAGTAGTGGGATGGCTGAAAAACACTCAAGGAACATGGATATACAGATAGGGGTTAAGGGAACATGATTTTTTTTATCAATAACTGATAAATTCATTAAAAAATTATAAATCAGATACAATAAAGTACAAGGGGAGAGATAAACACTCTTAACTCTCCCCAGGACAGATATCAATTACAGCAAAGCCCAAAATATACTTTCCCTTCCCACCCCTTGTTTTGCAAGTGTATCTGCAAAAGAATTAGCAGTCCTCTTTTCCACAGTATTCTTATTTTCATGTCCCTGATTGCTAACATGATGGTTACATTCCAATGTGTGCATAGGAATGCAAACAGCACGGCTGATGCCTTAGCTAGGAAGGGAGTAAGTAGGGGTCAAATGTTCTTGGAGGAGACATCTCAGGTGTAGATAGCTTTGCTAGTCTACATAGCATCTTTATTGCTGTACTTGTACATATTATTCATGATTTTCAATACATTTTTGGTTGTTACTAATAAAAAAGTCTACATCTGATAGTCACATGTGAAGCCTTCTGAAGTAGTATTTGAGAAATTAGATGAATGGATTATGGGCACTGTTGAGCAGAAGAAGAAGAAGAAAGGAAGGAAGAAGAAGAAGAAGAAGAGASAAGAGGCTGCAGACTTAAGGCCCCAAAAGAACTGCTTCATGTGAGTGAAGCATTTGTATTTATACTATATTGGCCGTACAACACAAGAGGACTACAAAAAATTACAAAAATACCCCTGCAGGCACTAAACCTTCGTACAATACATATAATACACTTGTCAACACTCCCCCTCAAGTTGGAGCATAGATATCAATCATGCCCAACTTGTCACAGAGACCTTGGTGTCTGGAATGGTTTAGCCCCTTTGTAAAGATGTCTGCTAATTGGTCTTCAGAGCTGATGTATGGAGTGCATACTTTGCC
>NW_010729116.1:3384380-3409637 GCF_000365185.1 Nelumbo nucifera | reverse complement strand
TTCCTTTCACAAGAAGCTTGGCCGAATCAGCACATAAGGCTTTCTACTCAATCCATTGTGATTCCCTGAAATCTCTGAAGTAGCAGAATTCTCAGACGACATGGTCAAAACAGACAATCAGTCCCAAACACCGGACTTAGGACCCCTCCTTACTCCACAAAAAAATGCTCCACTCAGTCCACACCCACACACTTGGGTTTGAAAACAGTCTGAGTACAAACAATACCAATTTCAGGACAAACAAAGGCAATATTCGGCAGATTTCAGACCTGTACGGTTTAACAGTCCCAACCTACTAGCCTTCCAGAATGTCTAAGAACATTAATCAGCAGGAGAGATCCTTAACACTTATAATCAAGCCAAATAATTGAGATAACAGGTCATCCTTGACCTACAGTCGCCTTAACACAGGAACAGGATCGCACGATCCCAAAAAAACTGAGGTATAAAGATCTGATAGCATTCAGCAGCCCAGATTCATTTGGTTTTTTCACTTGGTACACGACCAAGGAGGGTAAAGAAGAGAAAAAGGAAGGACTGTACCAGTTGTAGATCTGTTTTTCTCAGTCCAGATTCAGATCTCTGTTCCACCCAGATTCAGCAAGTTGGAAGAGTGAAGTCTGTTCGATCTGTTTGATCAGTGAAGTTTGTTCGATCTGTTCTCTCAGTCAGTATTCCTGCTCTGATACCATCTTGACAGTGTGGCCCGCCAGAAATAAGAGGAAGAGAAGAGAAGAGAAGAGAAGGGATTGGCAATGTAACAGTACTGGCGGCGCCAGCTTTTATTATAATATATATAGGGCGGCAGAAATAAAAAGAGAAAAGACCCTTGTGCCCCTGCTATAAGTGAGTACAATAACAGACATAACAGAAGTAAAAAAAATAGAAATAAAAAACGCTTTAACTAGCCAAACAGACCCTAACACCAACAACTAAATTATTTCAACAGCATGAAAAACACTTAAAAATACAAATCTATATCTCATGTACGCAGCACAGAAAACTCAAGCCTGGCACATGAAAATTCAGCTGGTTGGTCCAACTGGACTATTAGGATCCAGTGGTTTAATCCTGGAGATAGTATCATTGGGTTGGGAGATGATCTGACWAAGTTCTGGGTTCCACTGAACTGCAAGGTTAATGATCCGACTGCCAGGTTTTAAAATATTGGCTTGGTGTTTGGTGGATCTTGGCTCAACAGGATTTAGATGAACGCAAACAGTATAATTTCAACAGGACTGCTATGAACGCAAACAGTATAATTTCAAACAGTATATTTCAATATGGCAGACCTCATCTATCCAGGACTGCTATGAGATTGGTGGATGTGCATCCTTTATGCACCTCTTACTCCAGCATATATGAGATTGCTGAGAATAAACACAACTATCCGGGACTACTATTAGATTATTAGGGGCTAGATTACTTGGATGCGTCGTTTCAGAAGGAATATCTTTGATTGGGAGGCTGAGGAGCCATTTACACTACTAGAAATGCTAAGCCTGCAGGTTCTCAACCCAGAAAGGAAGGACAGAATGTGGTAGCTTGGTAGTAGCGATGGTATTTTTACAGTGAACATTTTAGAGATCTCTGATGGATTCAGTGGATCCTGACTCCTGAGGTGCATCAGAAGTGGATTTGAAGGGCTGGGGTTCCATTTAAGGTGGTCTTTTTTTTGCTTTGACTGCTATCAAAGATAAGATCATCACCATAAATCACCTGCTGTTGAGAGGAATAGCTTTGGAGAATCCCTGTCAGCTGTGAGGGAGTGCAAGTGAAAGTGTAGAGCATTTGCTAATATACCGCCCATTCTCTTATAACATTTGGGCTCACTTTGTGAAGTTGTTTGGTACCCAATGGGTAACACCAAGGGATGTGGCTGGTTTGTTTTGTGGATGGCCTTTGAAATGTTTCAGCAAAAGAAGCATTCTTTGGTCTTTGGTGTCCTTTTCCTTGTATTTGTCTGTAAGAATCCATAGGATCTTTGAGAATAAGGTTTCTCCTATTGAACTAGTGGTGGGGAATGTGGAGAGGACCATAATCCGATGGGCAAGCTTGAAGAGTGATTTTGTGGGGATGAAGCTTCTTCATTTGTCCAGTGCATAGAATCTGATTATTAACTCAAATGATGCTGGGATGGCTCTTTGTAAGTTTGTACGTATGACTCATTCTCACTGTAGGCGCTCCTCTATGGCTCTACTTGAGCTCTATACAGCTCTTTTTCATGCTGAACTCATCTTTTCTTTTTTTGGTTGCCAATGATATAATGTAAATGCATAGGCACAGGCACACACAATCTTTATAATTTTCATTAGCATTTGTGAAAGAAGGAACTTATGCTTTAACAAGTAATACTATCTTATTCCAACCATTTGGCGTTGGGTATGTGACTATGGTTCTGTAATTCTATTCATTAATATAAAAATAAAAAAGATTTTTTTTTTGCACTTTGAATAATAGAATACTCTATCCATGCTATGATTTTTTGTCCTATATTCCTTTATTATCAATAATTAATAGCTTCTTTGTGAACATGCAAAATCCACAAGAATTGAAAAATTACTAATTACTTGCTTCATTTCTTATTTTTTGCATGTCTCACTTTATCTTGGGTTTTGCAAGTGTAAACATTGATTTGTTTATAAATTCTCTTTGTATACTGGTGGATTTAGGAAACTTATCTGCCAATGTGTGGATTTGTAGAACATTTTCCATTTAGGGCAAGGTTCAAAGTATTGACACGTATCGGCCGATACGTATCGTTCTGGGACCCCTCCGATACGCCCCTACAGTGGCTGTATCGGAGGTCAGACTGGTTCAGGGGGTAGAGGAGACCTAAACTGGCCCCCTGAACCGGTTGTGAAAAAAATAAAAAAAAAGCCTGAAAAACTGTATCGATTTGCCCGATACGCCCACACCGGTGTATTGGGCGTATCGATATTTTGAACCTTGATTTAGGGAAAATTTTCATGGGCTGCCTGCTTTCAAAGCTTCTTCCCGCATATTGCCTCAAAGTTTGAAGATGGCTTTGAACATCTTTCTTTTCGAAACGTTCAGTAGATTGCAGGTTTCCTTGACTTATGAATATGTATAGGATGTCTGGTTAGTGCAACTTGGTATAGTGTGCAATGGCATTACTCCCCATAATGCCATTGACTTGGCTTGTCAACTTGGTATAGTGTTTGGTTATACAGTTTTATAGTCAATCACAATAATGTCATAATTATCAGACTTGTAATGGCTATATTTTATTTTTACAAGTGCCAACTCCCTGACTCAAACCCATGTTCTCATGCTTGTCTCTGTAAGTGTTCATTGATCAAGTAAGATTCTACTGATTTTCTAATATAGATTTCTGGTGATCCAAGGTCTTCAATCCTAGGGATCTGGTTCTGTTTAGCAAGCCTTTCAATTTGCAAGGAGTTTCTACGTTTTAACCATATTTTATTCTTAATTGTCGGCCCCAGCTGCAAAATGATGATGTAGTTCTGGAACATGGTATGGTAGGGGGTGTGCAATGGCATTACTCCCCAGCCCCATTTTTAAATGATAGAGTATGGAGTTGAATTGAAGGTGGTTAGGAATTTTTTATATAGGTGAAGCCATGAAGGTGGTTAGGTTCAGTTGAAATTGAAAAAGAAAGATGCTGAAAGCCATTTTCAAACTTTAGGGCAGCATGTGGGGAAAACCTTGAAATTAGACATTTTCTGGTAATTTCCCTTCCATTTGATAGGCAACTTGATTGGATCTCCCAATTCTTTTTATTCAGGGTGTTTGACTATTTGATTCAACATCCAAACTGGAAAGACACCTTTCCTATGAGAAAGCCGCGCATCTTTCATAGGTCTGCTGATGGAGGCTGGATAAAGTGCTGATATAAGAAGGATCTTCATGTAAGCTACATGCTGAAGTTCATATATATTACCTCTACCTTTAAATTCCCATATTATTATTTAAGTTCCCTTCTACTTGTATGTTGTTATCGAGACAAAAGTTCTCAATAAAATTGTATAGGTATTCTTTAATAGCACAATACAGTTGCTTTGTTGTACACAACATGCACTGTAATAGATTTGCCGCAAAAAGGTTTATAATATGTTGATTCAGAAGGGTTGAGATTTACTCTTGTATTTGCTAGAGGAGATCAGAAATGTGATTCTCATAAGCCTTGTATGTTGTCTATGAAGGGTATTAGGTCAAAATTTGGGACTGGTTTGGACCTTATTAAAACAGGATGACTTAATCTAGAATTCTAGATCATATACTTTTTTAGTGCCACAACAATAGCTATAACTTTTCTGTAATATAATTTTGGCACACCATGCATGGACCAATTATCTCAGTCAAGTCCACCATGATCATTTGCTTCAGTTCGGCCTCTGAAACTCTGACCTTATTCAAAGAGGAATTTGCCTTCTTTTTTTTTATATTAAATATTGAATGTATTCTTTAGCAGATATCTTATTGGCCATCCAACAAGCAAACCTTTGTGAAGTATAACAATGCTGATAACAGATGAGAAGGGGAATATATCAAAGGGCATGAATTTCTTTTACCTTTAGGCTGTGTTTGGTTTCTACAGGTTTCCTTTCTCTACTTTTTTCCTTCAAACCAAATACATCCTTATGACCTTATGGTACGCTTAACGTTATGTGAAATAAAATTATTTATTTCATTGTGGTCTTCCTTGATACCAGTATTGAGTGTATTGTCAGACTCAGAGCGGATTGGATGAACCGGCTATCTGAATGAGCCATCTGGCCGGTTAACTCTAGTCTGGGTCTGACAACATTGGTTGATACTTTTAAGCCAAAAATTTACCGTCTAAATCTAAAATGGAAGTATCCATGGTTGTAATTTAGATATTAGAATGCGGTAGTCTTAAATGGGTTAAGCCTGTATAGAGTTGAATTAGGTAATCTTTATTTGATTTATGAATCCGTTTGAGGTGAACAGTTAGTGGATTGAATTTTAGGTTCAAATGAACTGATCCGTTGGTCACATGAAACTAAAATAATTTCATTTTAGCCACTTTCAAACAGTCTATTCAAGGTTCTTTTTTGTTGATAAAGCCCGAGGGCCAATTCATTCAATGAAAACTATCAGTTACATCTGAAATGCAAGTATCTTTCAAAAACCCTGGAACCGAAGACCAAGTTTTGGGTAAAGAGCAAGACTTGCCAGTTTGTGGGCTGCCTTATTACCTGATCTGGGAGTGAATGTAACTGAACAGTTAGGAAGGTGGTTAAGCAGATTCACATGATATACTCAACGTATTGTATCATATCAACGGGTCTCCTATACCCCAAAAAAAGAAATGTTTCAGATTTTGGGATGTTTCAGGGTAAAAATGCAAAAAATCGAACCCTGAAGCAATTTTGAAAAAAATAAAAAAATGGTTATTAAGCATTGAAACACCTGATATGCTTATTTGTTCATATCAGGTTTATCAATACTTTTTTTTTTTTGTATTAATCACTGCCTGACACCCCGTAGGGGTCTTACTTTTTTAAGTGAACAGTATAAATTACATCAACATCTCTTTTCTTAGGAGATGATATTAAAAAGATTTGAAACCACACCACTGCTGGGACAATTCATCCAATGCACCAACTGGACTATCCCTCAGTAGACTCATGGTTTAAAGTGTATCAATGATTTAAACCATGAGTCTATTGTTAATTCCTATTTTGCCATGTATTATTTGCTGGAGTTTGAATTCATGGATCTAAGCATATATTGTCTGTCGCTTTCTCTTGTTTGGATTGTTAGTGTTGTTGCTTCTGTTGTCTTTGTTTGAATGGTTTTTTTTTTCAAAAAAAAAAAAACAAAAAAGCATAGCCTTTTGTTTATTTATTTATGGTTTGAAGGGTCTTGGACCAACTTATTTAGAGGTGGCATTTTCTGGCACAAACAGTTCATTCCACCAACTTCCAAATGAGACAAAAAGTATAAATTTTGTATTAAGTAGGAATGAAAATCATTATTACACACAGAAGAAAAACTGAATCAGGTGCAAAAGTTATACATGGTTTAAATTTGCACTGCAACCAAATGCAGCCCTAATGATTTTTCACATGTTGTTCTGATTCTGCATCATTCTCGCAGTGTTTTATATTTTTTGGTATTACAAATTATTAATAGGTGGGGACAAAGCACCGTGCACCTGAGGTCCATTGACCTTACCAGCTTTCTGTTTTTCTACCAAGGCAATCCAATTCTAATCCATTCAGAATTGGAATGAAATTGGATTCGCAGCAATTAAGGCTATGTTTGGTTTAACTCTCATTCTTGCCCAATATGAAATTTTAAAATAAACAAGAATGGGTAAAAATGGGTAGAATGAGAAAATTTTGCTACAAACCAAACACTTTTTTTTCCTAAAAAATGTTTTTTTTCAGACTGACAAGTGCTCTTTTTGCTCACTTTCATTCTTCAAAAAAAACTCTGTGCTGGTGATCATATACTGCAGGCTTAGCATAGTTTTCAAGGCGCCAAGGCAAGGCTAGTCGCCTAGGTGATGGATTTTTTTATGTTGAAAACATAGATCCTAGGGTAGTCCTTAGGTACCATAACCATATTTCCTTAATAACTATTCATAATTTTCATAAGAAAAGTATAAAGTTCATATTAAAATATAGAAAATCAACATATTCATGCGAAGAAAAAGAAGGAAAATAAAATTCAAAAAATACAGGGGATGAACCCTTATTTTTGTTATAGGAAAGAAGAAAAGAAAAAGTAATGGTAGTAGTAGATTAAGCCCTAGAAAACAATAAAAATAAATTAGTATATAAACACACAAAATGATTATTTTAGTTTAATAATGTCTATTTTATAATTATAATATAAAAAAATGAACAAAAAAGTATTTTATAGAAGGAAGTAAAAAACTGCTTGGCAATTAGGCGAGGCAAGCCTCAAAGGGCACTTCATCGCCTAGGCGTCACCTTGACAACTATGCAGCTTAGGTCTCCAAAACCGTTGGCATAGATGTTTACTAGCAATTGGCCAATGGTTACTGTTCGTTGGCATAAATTTCATGGCAGTCCACCAGTAAACATCTATGGTGAAAATTTTGTAGACCTAACCAATGGCTTACGCTTGCTAGTAGGGATGGCAATTTTGCGGGAATTTTTGGGTATCCGACATGTCCCGACCTTAATAGGACCCGTTTATCAAAACCCTATAGGGTTTGGGTTTTGACTTTAGGGTATCCGATACCCGATACCCGGGATGCATAAATATGAACCCGTTATATTATATATCATGCACAAATTTATAAATTTTATGTACTAAGATAATTATTCTATTATTAATATTTTATTTGTATAAATTTCTTGGATTAAAATGATCATTTTATGTAAATTTGGATTTGATAGATTGTTTATTTCATTTAGTTATAAAATGCTAATTTTAAATATTATTTCTTTTAATTTTTAGTTGGAATTGTTAACCATATATATATATATAGTATGTATGCATTGATTGTTTTGATGGACACAAAATTTAATAAAATCTATTTTATTTCATTAAAAAATACCAAAGGTGAAATGGCTTAGTGGCTTAAAGTAGAGCTAAGAGATTTGGTGTTATCATTAATTGATTTGGGTTCAAGTCACATTATAAGCATTAAGAAATTTTTTTTAGTAGAAAATGTTTGGTCAAGGGGTTTAACGGGTGGAACAAGTCGGGATGGGTGACCCAGGTTTAACAGGTTTGGGAAATTGAAAGGAAAAGTTAGATAGGTTTGGAATCAGGGATACATAGGTAGGTCGGGAATGGATAGGGCAATTTGCACGGGTACCCTACCCATTTCCATTCCTACCTGCATAGAGTTTCTTTAAAGAATGAAAATGAGCAACATGGTGCATGATTAATTTTCATGCTACAGGTTACCACAATTTTTGTGCTATAAGCTGATTTTTCATTCTAAAAAAAAATGAGGCCCATGGTAAGAATTTTGTAACCAAAAACTCTAATGTTATTTATTCTTGCCCATTCTTGCTCAAGATGAACAAGAATTAAAAGAATGAGGCCTAGAGCAGCAAACCAAACATTGCCTAAGTTCCAATCCAAAATCCAATAATATTGCACTACATATTCATATATCAGTATAAAAGTAACATATATTTATTAGTTATGTTGGTTTTTGTTGTATTTTTGCTAGAGGGTCATAGGTTGAATTTTCATAAAAGAAGATTTTAAGTCATTGTTTACATGATATAATAATAATATTCAAATCTAATCCAGGTATCATCTGAATCTAATGCAAGTAACCAACCTGTATTCTCTCAAACCTGTTTTATCTCACATTTAGTCCAACACATTACCATTGCACCAAGCAATAAGCCCTCTTTTCTCCTTACCTTATGTTCCTTTCCATGAAAAATGTATTTTCGTAATATTTTATACCATATTATTTTGTATATATTTGTATTTGTACTCTTTCCAAACTGAGCCCAAGACACTACACCACACATTAGAAACATCTTTTGTGAATGACAACATACAAGTATGGGAGATGTTTCCAATGTGTGGCTATAGTGTTTTGTGGGTAGCAATTCAAGCACATTCGTGCTCATTAGGAGAAAGATCCCAATCCAATAAGTTAGTCAAAAAATTTTCATTTTCATTTGAAGTTATTTATTATTCTTAACTAGTCAGGACCCAAGTGATGTATAGGCTTTGTTAAGAGAAATTGAAACAAAATGATCCCTATGACATCCTCAATCAAGGATGATTAAATGGAATTTAAATGAACTTTAAATTAGTAAACATTAACTTTAAGATTATACATTTTATTTTTATTAACAATGTAGTTTAAATTTTATTAATATAACATTTCAATTAATAATTTTTAATCATAGAGTTAATTTTATTGATTGTTACTAATTTTTATTAATTTTAGTTATTTTAAATAAGATTTAAATACACTTTAAATTAATAAAAATAATTCAAAAACTAATATTTTATTAATTTATTTGTATTAATTTGTATAATTTTAAATATAGTTTAAATGGACTGAAGTTATGATTTTTATAAGTAATATGGATAATTATTAGAAGATTCTGTAATTATTTTTTATTATAATAATATTTTATAATTAATTACTGAGTATTATTATTTACTTTAATATTATTGTTTTTATTAGAATATTATTATTTACTTTATTTATTTATCTTGTTTTATCATCTATTCTTTTCTCTTGTTAGTACTATAGATATTTTTTATTTATCTTATTTAAATATTTAAGTTTTAACTCAAACATTAATATTGAGAGAGAAGAAAACATCACATAGTGTTATTGGGAATGTAAGATAGTTTAGGAGGAAATTTTATGTAACTAGAATTATGAAATAGTTTAGGAGAAATTTTAGAAGGGGAAATGTTTCATGTGATTAGGAAGGTGAGATGGTAGAGATTATGTTAAGAAAATGCAAACATTCAGAAAGATAGAAAAATAAAAGGGAGGGTAAAAGACTTAAACATACCCTTAGTTTTCATTATTTGACTTATACCCTGAGTTTTTCAAAAGGATTTAAAGATACCTTGTAGATTGACCCATTAGACTTAATGAAACGTTGTATGCAAATTCATTTAAATCCTATTTTGCCCTTTAACAAATGAACCTAGTTGTCTGTTCACCTATTCTATTATTTGAATTATAATAAAGATGGCCTTCACTATTTTATTTGAAAAATTACTGGTCAACAACAGTTCATGAAGTCTCTCTGCATAAACGGTTCCATTTTTCTCACATCAGTGCAGCTGCTCTTTAAACATTGTTGCTTATATAAGACCAAAACCTTTTGAATTATTAAATCTAATTCTTTTAAAGATGCATCTACTTCTCATTCCTCTGTACTATATGGATTTGTCATTTCAAATCCTTTTTTTAACTTTGTATTTGTATAGCCAATACATAGAGCTGTTAAAACATCTAACATTAGAATTTATATAGACAAATTTCAACTTGAACTAGGTGGGGCTCATTAAGCAATCTCTAGATCCGTATTAAAACCTCACCACTCTTGCTAATAGTTGGAGGGGGAAAATGTGATATTCTCTGTTATCTTCATTATTTGGATTTATAATCCTTTAGGTTATTTTTGAAAATTTGAGAGAAAATGAAGGGTAAAAGAGTTACAAGGTATATTTAAGTCAATTAATGAAAAATCGGGATATGTTTAAGTCTTGAAGGCAAAAGAGGACTGCTGACGTGGATAACTGCATTTCAAGTATATTAAGACGATTAAGTTACATCATATTAATTTGCTACATACCGTTATCTATATCATCATGATGATAAGAGTTCGACAAAAAGTTTTATGTGGCCACCAACCTGACACAACCCGCCTTTATCCAGGCTTGAGACCGGCGGTGTAAGACGAGATCACAATTCACACCGGAGGCCGCGGATGTTTTTATACTAAATTAATAAGAGATAATATCAGCTTCATCAATTTATGACTGTTTGATGGAAAAAGAATGGTGAAGAACATCATCAAGATGGGAGGTGCAACATAACCAGTTTAATGATTAACTTCCTAAAGAGTTCTTCTATAATGTAGTTCATTTCTAAAATAAATGTCAAATAATAAAAACAATAATTAATAATTTTAATTTATATATAAAAAAAAAAATTACTGTTTTAATGGATATTTTTGGTAATTCACCACCTCTTACCAGTTTGTGCAATTGCCCGTGAAACCCCACAAGGCACAAGCTAGTTAAAGTAGATCGCGAGTAACTAGAGGAAGCCATTAAAGATTCAGTAGTTTTCTTTTCTTTTCACTTTTTTTTTTTCAACATGGTTGGTGACACCATGTAATCAACAGCTTAATTAATGCATTAGATGAGAGGGAAGGATACATTTATTCCATTGTCCCGATACAATGGTGAAAATTAAGGACCTCAGATATATATATTCAATAAACACATTTGACAAATTACCAAAAGGATCTCCTTCACTTATGAACGAGAAAATGCATTTCAATGTGACTATAATACCCTTCCACCACCCAAAGAGGTGGTGAATCTGGTGATTGGCTGGTTTGTTGTTGAAAACTAGTAGGGGTGTTGATGGAAATGAGGTGGTGGCATCATAGAGATGATGAAATTGGAAGTGATTAGGGAAATGTTTGGAACCCATGTCATTCTTTTGATGAGATTTTTTCAAATATCACTGATTTTTCACAAATTAGAGAAATTGCTTGTTTGGTTCATTGTTGCTCTGTTAGTCAATTTTTCATAATATATCAGTTATGAGTTAGTTTGGTAGTGATTATTATCGTTGGAATCCTCTCCCCTATCTAAATAAGATGCCATATCATTCAAAAATAATTAGAGTCGACATGAATAGAGCAATCCGATTATAATAATCCATTYTTTATGGGTGAATAATGGACGATTTTGAAATCATTGTTGTGGCTCTGATATGGTGATTTTTGAAAAATTAGTATCGATCCCAAACACCACCTATAAGGCATCGATCCCAAACAGAACCTAGAGTTTAGAACCCACACGGTGGCACAAGGAAGTTGGTGGGTTGTTAGACAATTAAGAAAAAGAGCAAGGGTAATAGAAGAATAAAAAATATTATTAAAACCAGAGTATCAGAGGATTACAGAGGATTAATTAATGGGGTGTGGGAATGGTGCAGAGCACAAGGAGGAGATTTGGAGAACAGAAACGGCTGATGAATGATGAAGTTGATGGTGCAGGTGGTGGCGATGATCCTGAAGCGCCAATCCAATCCAATCCGATGGCGTAAACACCGATGCTGGTCAGTCCAAAGCATGAAATCGAATGGTTGAAAAGTGGTTAATGCTTTGTCCACTCGCGAGTGAAGATTTGTGTGACTGACTGACTGACGGTGCTCTTTGCTGGGACCCACTCGGGCGGACGGAAAGGCTCCCGCCGGCTACGTGTCTCGTCGACATTGTAACGCTGCGAGTGGACAAATTATGCAGAGAGAAAGAGAGAGCAGAGAAGAGAGAGAGAGAGAGAGAGAGAGAATTCTGTGAGATGGAGAAGAAAGGAAATTGATTTTTCAAAAAAAAAAGAAAAGGTTGAGAAGATCGAGGAGGAGGTGGGAACTCGGATCTGGTGGGACCGATACCTGTGGCCTACAGGCCTGTGGGGCCTTTCGGGTTGCTCGCCGGGGATCTGACACGTGGCAGGTGATGAATGGTGTGATTTTTAATAGTCTCGAACCGGCTTCCATCAACGTTGTTTTCTTCAACAGGGATTCAGCCGCCGAGCTTGCTTTTAGTTTATTTCATTTTTTCTTCTTTTTTTTTTTTTTGAATTTTTCGATTTGCATGCTCGAATCTATCCTATACCCCATTTTGTCTCGTCTATAAGACCCGACCCATCGATCATCCTAAAGACATACAGCAAATAATCTCGGATTCCTATTAGGGTTCTCTCTCTCTCTCTCTCTCTCTCCATATCGCCTATTTAAAGGTGTGAACTCTCTCTCTCTAGCACACAAGCTCCTCTCATCGCATCCCTTACTGTTCCTCTCCCACTCTCACTCTCCAAAAAACTAAGATGGGTTTCAGTCTGGTTTCAAACCTGACCATCTGATGATACTATAGTAAGTCTCTCTATCTCTGTAGGTTCATGTATATGTGTGGTTTCTGTTCTGTAACTTTTTATTAGAGAATAAATTCATGAATCGATGAACTGCTCGTTTTCTATCAATGTATTTAGCGTAGTGTTGTGCTATATATCCTTTGCATGGAATACCCAGATGAGCAGATAACCAGAGAAGTTTATTTTGACTTCCATTTCTGATGTTTTATTACGCCGAAGCCTTCCTTTGCGGGGTCTCTGTGTTTTATTTTTCAGATATGCAGATCGATGTTTGAGTAAAAATTTAACCTGAGGCCGGTTCTTCGATCAACAGAGGGAGAGAGCAGAGAAACGATTCGATATCGTCTCTGTTCTTGGTTCTTCTTATTTTTACTTGATTCTTGAATTCTTTCTCTCTGCCCATCAGTTCATATCTCTTTTCTCCTAGTCATTAGTATACTCATGTTACTGTGTCCATGTGGACTTTTGTGTCAGATTTTCCTGCTACTTCCACTGAGCTTGCAATCGATTAATGCCGTTACAGACATACATCTGTCCACATTATTCTACTCATCGGCTCTCTCACTCCCACTCTCTCTCTCAGAGACTCAGAGTTGAATGAAATAGAATTTCAATCTACCAGTGATACTGAAGGCTCCTTTGTTGGTTTCACCTCTGCTTCCTTTTCGTCATTTGCATGGTCAAAGATTTTCAAGTACCATTCTGTCTTTCTCTAATAAAGCAAACAGCGATTCTGACTGTACTGAACGTACTTCTTTCATGGGCTTGGTACAGATCGACACAACCGCCGTCGAAACTCCGGAATCACATTGTCGGATCGGTTAAACCCCTCCACAGCCATGAAGGAGCAGGACCTTCTCCGTCGACTCGAGAAATTCCCCGGCGAGAACCCAGACATCGGCGTCGACTGCGAGCTCAGACTCGGTCTCTCCTACTCTCGTCCCAACCCACCGCAATCTCAGACGAACTATCGAAAGATCATCTACGACTCTCCTCCTCCTCCTCCTTCTCCCCCTGCACAGGTATCAATTTCTTTCTCTCTCAACAAACCGATCAGCTCTCACTCTCTCAGCATCAACGGATCCATGCAAACTGATATCAGCGATCTGGGAAAGTTCTTGGGTTTTGATCCCAGAAGCTTTGATTAACGTAACGATCTACGTAAAGATCAATGATCGATCTTTACTTCTCTTCATGCAAAGCTTACCTTTTCGTCTTCTTTCTTTTTGATTTTTTTTTTTAAATTGGCCGAAAAATTCCACGATCCCAAGCCAGAGATGCCGCCCTATGAGCATACAACCTGAACCAGGGTGGGGGATGCGATAGGAAGATCCGGGCCACAGATCTCAGACCTTGATCTGCTGGTGGGTCCCTCGATCCTGGGGCTCTTGAGATGGCTCATGTACAACGCATAAAAAGATTATTCGGTACAGACAGATAAACCGGTCTTCCGTCAGTTCCGTGTCTTGTTCCCAGGTTTCGATATCTTATCCCATTCTGGGTATTGGAGAGCTGCGGCGGCAATCCACCGCCGGCGGTGGGGATGCCCGGGGAGAACCCAATCAGGTGGTGTAGATGAAGAGAAGAAGTCTCGATCGGACGGTGGAGATGAGTATCGTCCGTCACCGGTACGGCAGGTTATCGGTACCTTGATTTAAGAGAGAACCTTGTTCCTTATTGGGGGTTGTATGTATTTGCCTCGTGAACATGTACGATGGAGTAATCATGCTCCGCCTAGTATCATAAAAGCTGGTGCTTGATACAGCGCATGCTCATCGAGTGACGGTTATGTTAGGTGACGTGTCATGGAATCTGGCTGTCCACGTGGACTGGTGAACCTGCCATACATGGAAAGTGTTGACTCGATATGACTCACGGTTAGGTCCTTTTGACCTGACCTTGGCGTTTCCTATCTTGGTATGAGCTTCTCAAGCTGAGATAGATTCACTTTCGTCATCATATCCAAGGATGGGTGATCCCCGCGGGTCCCACCGTGCTGGATCCCCTGCGCCCCTGGCCCACCGTCTAGGCTCGATTGGGCGATCCAAACCATCGGATCGTGTACTTTTGGTTCCACTTGGTTGGTCGCATTCAAGACCGACCAGATGAATACGGCTGACGGATTGGCTCAATCATGTGTCTTATTATGTGTGTATGAGTGTGTCGAAGTGACGTTGGACGTATTGATGCCTGCTCGGAAAATAAAGGGGCCAAAGCCCAATGATAGGTACTTTTGGCCATTTCCTTCGACTGGCTGGTCTGGTCTGGTTCATCATAGGTTCGTCCTTGTCCTTGTGGCTTTCTACATTGGGCCGGGTGAAATTTAGTGGACTAGTCTCATCCCTCTCATCAGTAATCACTAATCATCTTTGGTTTTGTGGAGTTCAGATCTGCTACCAACAAACACTCACAAGACTAATGACAGTCATGTACTGGGAACATCTTATCATGAATGATAAGAGATATTCATAATGTGTAGCTGCATTGACTGTTGGGAGCGCTTTGTTGGTAGCATATCCCTACCGGGTTTGGTGGTAGTACATGGTTCAAAAGATTGAAAAATGGATGATATGATGATTTTTATGGTCTTTTATGGGCTGATGGGTGAATTGCCCGATTAATCGGAAAAACTGTGACCCATGGAGCATTCCGGTTTTTAGTCCGGCTTGAGTCTTGCAACCGGTTTGGTCTGTTGGTTGTGGATAAGATAATCAATATTAACCATGGTTTTGCTTGGCCTGAACTGAACAGGTGATGGGGAACTACGGAATGGTGAACGGGAACTATGGAGTGATGATGAATCCAAGGGGAGCTTCAATGAACAACGGCTGGGGAGTCAATGGGTCGAACCAACTGACCTGGTTGCCGGCCATGGTGAACCATCCGAGCAACAACGGCAATAGGAGGGATGGGTTCAGTTACTATGTGGGTTCGTCTTCTGCTTCAGGTAGCAATAATCCAACTGTGATGAATGATTTCCGGCGATATGCCGGTGCCGGTGCCGGTGCCGGGGGTCTGCTGCCGATACAGATGCAGCGGAATAACGTCACGGTGATGAACAACATAATTCAGATGATACCACAGCCGGAGCGTCCGGTTGCCGTTGGTCCAGTCAAGCGTTGCGCTGCTTGCGAGACCTCCACCACCCCATTATGGCGCAACGGCCCCAAGGGCTCCAAGGTAAATTTTCCTATTTTAAATATTAAGGGTCCGTTTGGGAGGGGTAAAGTTTAATCTAACTGTTTTAAATTGCTATTAAGGCTAATATTCTTGCAGAATGAGAGGGTATTTGGACTTTCGTGGTTTTTCAATAAGCATAGCTTATATTCCTCTCAAATGAGCACTAAAATAGCTAGCTGTCCAGGTGAATCCCAAACGGGCACCCTAGCAGTTGCTTGGGGTTTTCTAAGATGGACCCCACACGGACAGCCTATAACCTATATAACCTATGTTTGCTGAAAAACACGGAGAGCCCAAATTATGGCTGTCTATCGTGATATGAAGGACTGCCTGCATATAAGCTTTATGCTTGAGCACTTCAAGGTAGTTGAATCTTCAGCTCAACTTACCTTCCCAAACGGACCTTAAATCCCAGAACCCAGCTGGGAATGAAAAACGAATCCATTGCTTCTGGGTGCAAACGCTGAGTTTGCCAAAGAAGAATGAAACGAGCCCACTTCACGTGGCAATTAATCGACTACAGTCTATACACATACACACGAACAACCATTGATATGTTTGTAAGTTGGTAACGTTGGCGTTGGATTTCAGTCACTGTGCAATGCTTGCGGCATCCGGTATAAGAAAGAAGAGAAGAAGGCTTCGGGAAGCACAGACAGCCCTCAGAAATCTAAGGTTGGTGGGTCTGCCAAGGGAAGAGACTCCACCAAGAAGCCCAAGTTCTAAGACACATGTTGCTCTTTCCGCCATCTGACTCTTTTTTCCATCTGTTCTTTGGAATTAAGGTTTCTTGTTAGGATTGTAAATTAAATGGGCCATGGTTCAGACTGGAATGCTGAATGCTTCGATGATTGGTGGTAATTTGAATAAAAGTTTTCGGTTTCAAAATAAGGCTTTTCTCTTCTGGGTCTTTCTTCTGCAGGCTCGTGAGTTTTATATTGTATTTATTTTGTTTGCTTGTAGGTTCCTGAGAGAGAGAGAGAGAGTTTATTCCATCTGATATTATGTATTTGATGAGTTGAAAGAGGGGTGATTATTTCAACTTTTAACTTGCCCATAAGAAATGCCTTTTACTGTGTAAGATATTAACACTAGCAAAATTCTTCTTCTTGTTCTTCAACCAAGTTGGAGTTAGAGATAAGATGGAGTCACAAATAGAAATTAACAAAATTTCAATTGGCACTACCATGTTATTTTCTTTTTCTCATCCTATTGTTGGGGGTTGGAGATCTGTTCTGCTTTGGCAATTTTACCGATGCACCTACCACTCACATGAATTGGAAATTTTAGAGTATATTTTGAAAGAAAATAAAGGACAAAAGAATCAAAAGGTATGTTTAAGTYTTTCAYCATTTTTATTATTATATTATATAATGTTAATAYTTGCCTATTTTGCAAATCATGACTGCCAGATGGAATTAAGAATAAAGCGAAAAGTTTTTAAAATCTGAATATTATCTTATTTATACTTACATGCAAGTGCCCTTGAGAAAATATAGTTTGATGATGATACTATAGAAGAGCATTGGCAAATCATAACCTAATGGTGAATTTGAACAAATTCCACCTGAATGGTTACTATGATTTTCTGGTGTCATAGTCAAACCACTTTCTTTTTGGTTCATGAGGCTACAACCCGCAAAAGGTGGGAATCTATCGCAAGTCTACAATCAGCAAAAGACCCAACCAACTGAACCAATTGGCACCTTCAAGATTTGTTCCCACTGTTTTCTTTATAGAAGCAAAAGGGGCTACATAAGACGGGAGATAGCATTTCAGCTAAGCTAAGATTAACGGACTCCGATAGAAAAGATAGGGCTTTGTGCTTGCCTCCCAATATAAATGCCTTTATGTCAGACCTCAGACCTCTTCGAAACTCATCCTTTAACTCGATGCAGTTCTTAATGATGTGTCTTATCTTTCAAGGAACTGGGATCTTCTGCTTGAGACAAGTAATGACAAGATTGGAATCATTTTCATAATGAAAGTATAGTCTCTAAAATCCAAAGCCAAGCTATGGACTTCCCACGCTGCCTAAGTTTCCGCAATGTTAATTGAAGCAATACCAAGCTTATATGCCTTGATGTCTAAGACTTTCCCGAAATGATCTCTAGCAATGCTCGCAACTGAGCAAAAACCCTCCCCATTCCTACATGCATCAAAGTTGATCTTGATATGGTCGATATTAGGAGATTTCCAAATAATTGTCTTCCATCTTTTATCCAATTTGTCAATATTGGTCTCCAAATGCTTTTCATTGTATTCCCTAAACAGATTGAGGGCCTTGTCAATAACTAATTGGAGTGGGGCAGATCTGGACCGTTCTGAAAAACAGTGGATCGGAGAACTTGGGGTAGCTAACCCGGCAAGCTCGTTCCCATGCTCAAGTCTGTACTTATGCTATGAATGTGAGCTGAACGTTTGAGAACTTGAGTGCTAGTGAGTAGAATAATCACGCGTACCTTTGCCTTGAGGTTTCATGTCTTTATATAATGGAGTAGTCGTGGGCCTTACGAAAGAGCCCTGGGATCTCCGGGCTGTGGAGATAAGGTTTGTTTCATTTTTGAAAGAGAGTAATATGTTGATAAGGTTTATCATTTACCTCCGATTCAGGCGGAGCCAGGACGAGTTCTCATCATGATCTCGAGAAATTTGGGATCTGTTGGGGAGGCCTTTGGAGTCAGTTATGTAGCGTTTTGGCTCATTAGCTCCGAGCTAGAACTTTGATTCTTTATTCCCAAACTGTGTTGGGTGTTGAGGTGCCTCTACACCGAGGTGGTTTCTTGGGCCGAGGTGGCTGAATACCCAAGCTCCGAATGTTGCGAACTGGGTTCGCTTGGCTGAGTTGTCACTCCTAGATTAGATCGCACCTACGTGTCCCCTTCTTGCTAGGTCGTGCCAAATCACCCTTCATCAATTGCCCCCCACTCCTCATGCCAGGGGTCCCAACCCGGTGCGGGGAGTTCATGACAAGTCTAGGTGGATTTGGCACGACGTCTAGACGACTTGAAAGGCGAACCGTTGGTCGGGCCTATTCAACCACTTGGCTCAACCATGAAATGACCTAGGTCGCGTCTCGGCCACGTGCGGACGTCACACTATTTATAAACTCCACGGACGTCAAAACACGTGCTAAATCGATTTCAACCTTGGGGGGCATGCAACAGGTTTCCTTAGGAGCCATCGGATCGTGTTGATCTTGACTGTTGATTCCCGGATATACTGGCTATAAATAGGGGCCAAAGGGCCCATTTTCCTCTTCACAAGTCCGCAAATCCGTAATTTTTGAGGTCGCGTTCAAGTCTTTCAGTACGGAATTATCCTTTTCTGGGTCCGAGGTCGCCTTCTTTTCTTTGGTCTTCCTTTTGGTGAGTCCACCTTCCTTTGCTTTTTCCTTTTGATTCCGTTGTCCTTTCCTTTAATATGCCTAGCCTTAGATTAGATAGCCTTTTAGACGGGAGCGACGAGTCCATTGGGGCCGATGTGGGTACCTTGGCTCAGACCGTGGATCCTTGTCCTACCGAGGCAGTCACTTCGAAACAGGACGGGGTCCTCAGTCCGCTCGGGGTGAACTCACCTCGACGAGAGCGTGAGGCCTCTGGTAACTCGGCTTCCACCTTACACCGAGGTCGGTTTCCAGACAACTTCGATCTGTCGATAATGACGGAGGACAGGCTCCTAGCCTTAGTAGCCCGGTACAGACTCCCTAACGACCTTGTATATAGTATCCCCTTAGGCAACTTTCCTTGGGATCATGATCACAACGAGATCGTGATCTTCGAGGAGCAGCTCGTAGCCGGTCTGCGTCTTCCACTTCACCCTCTTATAATCAAGATTGTTAAATTCTTTAACATTACCATAGATCAACTACACCCGAACTCTATCTGTAATATCGTAGGGACCATTTCTGTTTTCCATAATTACAACTGTCCCCTTGACCTCGACATCTTTTCTTCAATCCTTTCCATTAAGAAAAATTCGTCCTGTGTTCTGCCCGAGCACAGACGAAGTTACTACTTGTCACCTCGTCCTGGATACAAACTGTTGCACGAGCTCCCTAATAAGGTCCCAGCTTGGAAGAGGCGTTACTTCATGGTCCACAACACCGAGGGGTGGCCCTTCCTGACTCATTGGAGGGCAGCCATTCAAGACCCCAACATTAGACTGGAACTAAAGACAAGGGAGGAGGTCCGATTTTGGGCGGAGCTCAGCCTGAATTTCGAAAACTTCATGATCGAGGAGAAGCTCGTGCAAGCTGGGCTAAGTCCTCCTAGTAGGTCGCTATTTGCTGTACTTTTTCTATTCGTTTTACTTTGGTATTGTATCTGACTTAGCTCGTTTTCACCGCACCTTCCATGGACGACATCCCTGTCGATGAGCTCTTCGGGAGCATGAAGAAGGGGAAGAAAAAGAAGAGAGCCTCCAAAAAGGCTCGCATCGAGAGTGAACCATCCACAAATGAGGCTGTCGTTCCTGAGCTCGAGCACCCACCAATTGCCGAGCAGCCTCCCGTGATCGATCTAGTCAAGGAGGACTCGGGCAAGCCCACCCCACCCTGCATGCCCAAGGGGGCTATGTCTTCAGAGCCCCTCCYAGTGAACGCCACTTCTTCGGGTAGCGATGCTCTAGTTCGGAGCATTTTGACTCCAAAGTTCGGCCTTCTCAAGAGCAAGGATGCGATGTTCACTGAGGAGGTCACTCGTTGGGCCGACTTGCTAGTCACTCAACTTGGGGCTCATGCGGCTATACACTGTATGGCGGTACGTTCTTGAACTTGTCTTTCAAATTGTCTCGTACTTAGATTTTTTGTATACTGATACTCGTTTTCTTCTCTTGGCAGGTGAACTCCTCTATCCATGCCTTGGCTTATCAGTCCAAGGTGAACCTAAAGCGGGCTCTCGAAGCCGGGGAGCCTTCCCGAAATGCCCATGTCGAACTAAACTTAGCTCGCAACGAAATCAACCAACTAAAGAACGATGCGCAAACTAAGAAGGAGCTACTAACTCTGCTGATGTCAAAGAAGAAGGAGCTCAAGGAGCGTGAAACGACATTGAAGAGGGAGGTCAAGAACCTCGAGGCCCATGCGAAGGAACGAACCGAAATACTGCTTCAGGCGATGGAGGAGGCCAAAGTTAAGGCTGTTGAGGAGTACAAATCCTCAGTGGAGCTTCGGGAAAGGCTACTCGAGGCAGGGACAGCGGGTTACAGCAAGGAGTTCAAACTCAGCAGGTGGTTGACCCGGCGTGAATTTCCCCACCTCGACCTTAGTGCCATAACCACATCGAAGATCACCAAGGAAATGGCCATCGAAGCTGCCAAAGATCCAGACTCCGAAGTAGAGAGTGATGACGACCAGCTTGATGAGGAAGAGGAGACCAGTGCTGGTGAGGACCGTATGGAGACAGATCCTCCTGCCAAAGTCTCCAATAAGGATGAAGAGCCCTGAAGTGATTGAAGCCTCTTTTCTTGGACCCCCTATTTTTGTAATGCTCAATATTCCAAGCCTCCAAGCTTGGTCAATTGTAATCTTTCTCTCTTTTTTTTTGTTGTACTTGAAGTCCTATATCAATGAAATACAAGTGTTTTTGCAATCTTTGTGTGCAAATTTTTTCTAAGCGTAGATTACTCCCGAGCTGGCGAACTAAACCAAATAGGAGTGAACTTTTTTCTAAGTATAGGTTGCTCCCGAGCTGGTGAGCTTGACACTAGTAGGAATGATCTAATTGCCATTGTATGCCAGGATGAACAGACACTGTAAGGTACATACCCGATCTATCTATGCCCGGGTCACTCATTTGCCTAAGTGTCGGTTATCTCTAAGTGTCGAGCTAACGAGCTTGACTCCAGGTGGGATTAACCTTACGTTGTTGTACGCCGAGGTGAATTAGACACTGTAGGATTTGCACTCGAGCTGTCTATGCCTCATAGGCGTCTAAGACTTGTTTGCCTATGCCGAAGAGGCGACTAGGATTTGTCTGCCTACGCCGAAGAGGCGACTAGGACTTGTCTATTTATGCCGAAGAGGCGACTAGGACTTGTCTATTTATGCCGAAGAGGCGACTAGGACTTGTCTGCCTATGCCGAAGAGGTGACTAGGACTTGCATACCTATGCCAAAGAGGCGACTAGGACTTATCRTAGTGTCGAGGTCTTCCATCAGCTCGGCGCTATAGCCCTTAGGCTTCTAGGAGTGACATGCAGTCCTCTCTCCAGTCAGTTTTCTTTTTTGACCAGTTCGGCGGTCACATAGACTTGAAGAAATATTGCCTTGGAGTTACAAGTTCATAAGTAGTACCTTCTTAGGTTATCGATATTCCATGCTCGAGGTACATGCTTCCCTTCCAAAGTCTCGAGCTCGTATGTGCCTTCCCCGAATACCCACTTTACTTGGTATGGACCTTCCCAATTCGGTTCGATCTTACCAACACCGGGCTCAAGTATCATAACCTTCTAAAGAACCAGGACGCCGACACGGAAGTGTCATTTTCTAACCTGGGCGTTATAGTACCCAGCTACTCTTTGTTGGTAAGTTGTGGTTCGAATGTAAGCCAGGTCTCATACCTCCTCTACCGGGTCTAGGTTGGTATGGAGGTCATCATCGTTTGTTTCCTCATCATAAGCCTCAAATCGTAATGTGGGCACCTCTATTTCCGCCGGGATCACCGCTTCTGTACCATACGTGAGGTTGAAAGGGGTCTCACCCTTCGCGGTCTTAATAGTAGTTCAGAAGGCCCAAAAGACACTAGGTAGTTCGTCCACCCACAATCCCTTGGCTCGAGCTAAGCGAGCTTTCAATCCGCAAAGTATCACTATGTTAATTACTTCTACTTGCCCGTTCGCCTAGGGGTGTGCCACCGAGGTTAAATTTTGTTGAATCCCCATTTCGACACACCAGTTTTGAAACTTAACATCTTCGAACTGCTTTCCATTGTCGGATATCAACACTCGAGGTAGTCCGAAGCGACATACTATGCTTTGCAGAAGAAATTTTGTATGTTGCGGGTTGTGATCGTTACCAAGGGTTCAGCTTCCACCCATTTCRTAAAATAATCTACTGCTACAACCAAGAACCTCTTCCCTATTGTTGGCGGGAAAGGACCAAGGATGTCGATTCCCCACTGCGCAAAGGGCCACGGGCTGGTGAGGTATTTCAAATCAGCAGTAGGTTGATAGTGAATGTTCGCATGCCTCTGACACTTGTCACACTTTTTGACGAGCTTGATTGCATCTGCCTTCATTGTGGGCCAATAATAGCCTTGTCACAACACTTTCTGTGCGAGGGCTCTGCCCCCCAAGTGTTCGCCGCACAAGCCTTCATGGTGTTGCTGACTGGCGCTCTACCCTTTGGGCCGCATTGCGTTCTATAGGTAGGGTCCCATGGAGTAAATAACTCATGAGTGGGTCGATCCACCTCAATTCCGCTTGTGATACGGGAGTGACCTATTATGCCCCCCCCCCAGAGAATGTTGAGCCGAGGTAAGTGTTCTATGTACACAGTTCGCATGGTGTTGTTGCTCGTGCTAGTTGGTTACGACAAGGCATCAGCCTTAGTGTTCTTAGACCTTAGAATTTGTCTGATAAAGCAGGAGACGAAACTGCGCAGGATCTCTTTGACTTTGACCAAGTAAGCTGCCATAGTAGGGTCACGGGATTCATACTCACTAGTGACTTGGTCAACCACTAGTTGTGAGTTGTTGCCACGACGAGGTGCTTTTCTTTCATTTCCCTTGCTAACGTTAACCCAACGACCAGCGCTTCATATTCTGCTTCGTTGTTCGATGCATCGAATCCAAACCGGAGAGCATATTCCAGCTTCACTTCACTTGGGCCGTACAGTATCAGTCTTGCACCGCTTCCCTACTAGTTGGACGAGTCATCGACGTGGAGGATCCAAGGCTTCTCATTCCAGTTCGGTTCCACTCTGACGGGGACTAGCGCCACACTAGTTGAAGCTTTCATCGCGTGAGCGAGCTCGGTCAACTCGGGGGTCGCTGTTTTAAACGTGCATTCTGCTACAAAATCGGCCAAGACTTAAGCTTTGATTGCTGGCCGAGGCTCATACTGGATATCGTATTCGCTCAGCTCGATGGACCACTTCGTTAATCTCACAGACACCTCGAGCTTGAGCAGAATCTACCTCAGGGGTTTGTTGGTGAGAACAACGATAGTGTGGGCCTGGAAGTACGGGCAAAGTTTTTGGGCTGCTATGATTAGTAAGTATGCTAATTTCTTGATCTCCGAATATCTATTTTCTGCATCCTACAAAATTTTGCTAACATAGTAGATGGGTTGTTGGACCTTATCTACTTCTTTGATCAGTACCGAACTAACCACTTCATCACTCGCAGAGAGGTATAGGTTTAACATGTCCCTTCTTCGAATCGAGTTAAAATTGGAGTGGTACATAAGTATCTTTTTAGTTCATCAAAAGTGAGATGGCATTCTTCAATCCATTTGAAGTCCTTACTCTTTTTTATAGCTTTAAAAAAGGGTAAGCATCGATCTGCCGATTTGGACATAAAGCGGCTCAGAGCGGCTATCTAGTCCGTCAGCCCCTGGACCTCTTTTATTTTTCGGGGTGGTTTCATGTCTAAAATCGCTTTTATTTTTTCCGAGTTGGCCTCGATGCCACGCCGGTTGACTATATAGCCTAGAAATTTACCCATAGTGACTTCAAAGACACATTTATTCGAGTTCAACTTCATGTTATATTTTCGTAAAATTTGAAAACATTTTTTAAACCATTCAACAAAGAATTTGAAAACTAGGTCTTCACGACCATGTCATCAACATAACATTCTACTTTATTGCCGATTAACGGCTCAAAAATCTTATTTACAAGGCGCTAGAATGTTGCCCTAGCATTTTTTAATCCAAAGGGCATGACCTTGTAACAATATAACCCGAGCTCAGTTATGAAAGTGGTCTTCTCTTCATTAGCAAGATCCATCCTAATCCGGTTGTAACATGAATAGGCATCCAGGAAGCTCAGCAACTCGTGCCTTGAGGTTGCGTCCACTAGGCGGTCGATCTTGGGTAGCGGGAAGCAATCTTTCGRGCAGGCTCTGTTCAGGTCGGTGTAGTCGATGCACATGCGCCATTTGCCATTGGCTTTTTTCACCAGAACCAGGTTAGCCACCCAGCTCGGGTAATGGACTTCTCTAATGAAGTCTGCCACGAGGAGCTTCCCAACCTCTTCATTGACTACCCTCCAACGTTCTGGGGCGAGGTTGCGTTTCTTCTACCTTACTGGCCTGACTAGGGGGTCGGTATTAAGTTTGTGAGTTATAATTTTTGGATCAATTTCGGGCATTTCTACTGCGGACCAAGCCAAAATATCTAAATTTTCAAGTAAGAAACTTACTAGCTGAGTTCGGAGTGGTTCGTTGATCGAGGCACCGATCTGAAGGGTCTTGACCGGTTCGACAGCGGAGACTGGTATGTGGACTGTCTCTTCTTTCGGGGCAGCTCGTTC